>CM074970.1:13881930-13895978 GCA_037577455.1 Pangasius macronema
CTCCAACATCTAGTGGAAAGCTTCCCAGAAGAGTGGAGTTCATTATAACAGGAAAGGGGGAGTAAATCTGGAATGAGATGTTGAACAAGCACAGATGGGTATATTGCTAAGGTGTCCACAAACTTTTGGTCATATAGTGTGTATTAGTAGTGTTCTGTAGTATGAGCAAAGCCAGTGTGCCTAGACATCTGTGTCAGCCACACACACACACACACAATGTTAATCAGACTGCTTAGCTCTGACTCAGTGTTCCAGCAGTGGCTCCTCCAGCAGCAGCAGGAGCTGTAATTAAAGCGTTTGGTCTCCTGAGAGATACCGATCGCTTAATTACGCCCCTTCCATCCACCGATGCAAGATCAAAGCCATTATCATGAAGGTCCGAGGTGACAGTCTTAATTACCAGAACATGCTGATAAGTGTGGCAGGGTGAGACTGAATCAGCGAGCATTGTCAGGTTATTTGTAGCTGATGTATTTGAAACAGCTGGTTTTAATTTCGGGCACTAACGATGAAATAATAATGTGTGTGTGCGTTTTACTTTCCTGTCAGATCTCCAGAAGAGATTTTGAGGGGTTTAAGCAGCTGTTCCACAGGTTCCTGCAGGTGAAGGGTCCCTCTGTGGAATGGTCCAAGATCAACAGACCTCCTGAGGACTCGGTGAGATAACACACTGCAGCGTGAATCACACACAGTCCTTTAGATAAATTTATATCACCCATATCTGTTGTACAAACAGTACAGTTTACATGTTCGTAATGCTGTACAATATCACGTATTTACAGATTACTTTCAAAAAATAACCTCAGAATGATCTGTACACTGTACTCTGTGACTGATATTTATGGGAAAGATTTGAGACAGACGTTCAGTATTTGTTAGCTACATTAGTTACATTTGCGAAACATCGTGTACATTCGTTTTTGTTTTTTTTTAAAGATGAATTTTACTAAATTGATTGTTTACTATATGAATTTCCACTATCTAAATTTTTACCACTTGAATTTTTGCTGCATTCATTTATGCGATGCTAATTTCCACCTAATTTTTTTTTTTGTAAATGAATTTGTACTACTTGAACTTCCACTACCTGAATTTATTTTTACTATGTGAATTTCTAGATCGTGAATTTTCATGAGCAGTTTTTTTCCCACTCACTGAAAGTTTACTTTTTGAACAGCCACAGCCATCATTTCTAGGGTCATTGTTCTTGGGTATGAAAGCAGCTTTCTGAGTCCTGAACATTTGTTTCTTACTTTTTGTCCCTAGTTTCTTTGAAAAGAGTTGCTCTAGTAGGTGCACTGCCACTTTGTCAACTGCCTATAATGAAATAGTAACCAACTGGGAACTACGTCTAACAAAGAAAATAGCGGCTGTGTGTAAAAGGAGTCATGATAGTTGAAGGTTTAGTTGTTAGGATTAGGAGTCAGCGTGGAGGCCCATGGTAGGGTTACTGTGTGTGTGTGTGTGTGTGTGTGTGTGTGTGTGTGTGTGTGTGTGTGTGTGTGTGTGCGCGCGCGCGCGTGTAAAGGGAGTCAGGATAGCTAAAGGATTTTAGGATTCAGCATGGAGGCCCATGATAGTGTGTCTGTGTGTGTGAGAGATAATAGTGTGACTCTGGATTTGGATATAAGCGGTGTGTATGTTCCTGAAGTGCGTGTCAGCAGCCCCCCTGATATCCCTGTGTCTCCATGAACAGCCTGCAGCGCTCCGCTAATATCCCCACACAGAGAGCTGGACTATGAATAGCCTGACCCCTGTAGCATTCAGCCACAGAGCGAGATGGAGACTTGGACAGGATAAGAGAACTAGGGCTCTTGGAAGATGGCTGACATGACTTTCATCTGGACGCCAGTTGTTCAGCTCGGGTTACTAGACCTAAACCAGCTGATTGGGAATCAGGCTTTGAGCCATTTCCCCTGCTATACTGCACCTGATACAACTTGATAATGAGGTATCAGGTGGGCGCCGAGCTGTCGTTTTTGCTTTATCCTCAGCTGCTGTCGTTCAGAGTCCGGCCGAGCGCTCAGTCAGTATTCACACGAGTGGACACGTAATAACTTGGACTGGACAAATGGAAGTCCTTATCTTCTCCAGACAGATTTAGATGCATCATGTTTGTGATGTTTGTGGAAAAAAAAGTCAAATGTTATGGCTATGAGATGTGGTATTCTCTAAAAACTATCATCTGGTTAGTGTCATTATTTTCAAGTGTTTGTTACAACAATCACAGAGCTCGATAAAAATCGTTGATATCAATATTGTTAGACCCTTATAATAAGACCCTTACTGCTATAATTAATAAGTGATGTATTGGGCAGCATGTGAACTTCGCTGGTGTGAGTGTGAGAGTGTGGGTATGTGTGTGTGTGTGTGTGTGCTGTTGGATAAAGGTCTCGTGTCTCGTCTGAGTCACACGGACAGAGTATGGTACAGGGTGCGTTCGTGAACCAAGAGGAATTTGAAACCCAATCTCAAAACGCCTCTTTGAACCTTTCCCAGAGTCACCTTGGAGGCTATGACCTTTAACCCAAGCATGTCTGTGTAACCCTAGATCTGAATAGGCATTGCTAGGATGTGTAGTCATACTCCTGCCTTGTTTAGGTGGACGTCTTTGCTGTTGTGGGTCACCTCATATGCTAATCCATGGCTTCGGCCATGTTGAGTGATTTCTCAATATGGCTGAACCCATGGAGGTTAGCAGTTAATGCTAATCGTGATTACAGTGGAATTTTAGCCATGCAGCGTCTTTTCTTAGTAATTAATCACCGTTTCTGAGGTAAATGTTAATATTCTTGATAGTTTTGATTTGTTTTCACAGTAACCACACCTTTACGTTGTCTATATAAGAGAATTAAACCTAGCTTGGTTGTTAATCTCAGCCAGAAGATTGCTTCTGCTCAGTGTCTGCATTTTAGAGTCATCTGGCAACAGTGTTCTCATAAATTTAACTCCCAGTCATCTACAAAAACAACAGTTTGCCATATTAACAACTTTTAGCTAGCTGATATAACAGGTAGCCTTGTTAGCACACTTAGCAACTTCGCTATCTGTCTAGCTAGCATTAGCTACAACTGCTGATAAAACTAGCAAACTAAGTTGGCTATGCTACACCTTTAGCAACAGCTGTTTACATCTGTAAAACCACACACGAACTTTAATGTTCTGATCGTTCCAGTTAACACATCTAACAGATTAATGATTAGCGATTAGCGATTTCCACATTTCAAAATAAGGTGGATAGAAGTGAGGAAAGAAGTGATTTTAAGTTTTAAGCTGATCTGGTATTTAATATCTTGAGTACAGAAAACATGTGAAAATGAAAAGTTTTAAATTTAGACATATTTTTTCTGTACATCTGTTATACAAATTTGCACAAAGTATTAAAGTGTCCATTTATTAGAGTATTTATGATGGGCCTGCTACTCTAAGTTGTATGGTACTTAAGCTAGCTATGATAGTAGAAGGCATTCTCTTAGGTGATGAATAAATATAAATGTGCTAGCGTAATAATTAGCATTATCTTAGCATTATTTTAGCATTATCTTAGCACCTTATAAAGTGAACTAATGAGGTTTCAGCATTAAAAATTGCTACATACTTTCTTTTTAGAGGTCTGGTGAAGACATTACGCCAACTTTACTCCCAAACAAACGATATCTTGTGTTTACATTGCAATTGCAATTACGTTTCTGGATTTTTGGGTTTGTTAACCCTGAGGCGTTTAATTTAGTGGTTAAATATGAGTAGTATGAAGGCTTATCTGCACTTGTAGCTGTTTGAGGACATCCTGGATTTTTGTTACTGTTCTTGTGTGTGTGTGTCTGTGTGTGTTGCCAGGGAACTGCTGTTTGGACACTTAGGCCTGCCACGGCTATCATGGGGATAAATACCACCCCTTCATCTGTCTCTCTCTCTCTCTCTGTGTCTCCCCTTCTCTCTCACTTTCCCTTTCTTTCATTCTAATTCATTGCTTCCTTCATCCATCTCGTTGTCCTTTCACTCTTTCTTTTCTCCCATTGGCTGGCAGCGTTACCGCTCACACAGGCTCAAGAGCTCAAAAAGCTGAAGAGTTTCTACAGGAATAAGACGTATTCAAATACACATTCACCAGATTTACACACGTACTGATTAAAGACTCAGGCCTGAGAAACAAATGTTTGTGGAAGAGATTCCTAGTGCGGTTCTTTAGGCAGGCGAGAACACAGCGATCACACTCGGGTCCGAGAGCGTCTGAGCGAGGTGGTCTAGGTTTGCTTCCAAATAAACTCCATCAATTGCAATTGGGAGTAAATGGGTTTAAAAAAATAGACAAAAAAAATCATCCTTTGTGTGTAATAATGTACAATATTTTTACATAGTGCTAAAAATAAATTATTAATTGTTGTCTCTGTCTTGATTAAATTCAGTATTGGTGTTAGTGGTGTGACTTCTTTTAGACAAAATTGTGCAGCACTTGTTAAAGAACTGTAGTAGTAATAGTGATGCAGTAACTCCATCTTGGTGTTTTTCTCTCAGATCCAGCCGTATGAGAGGATCCAGATGAAGCAGCTGCCGCAGGGTGTAGCTGCGAGTCTGAACAAACTGGTCGTGGTGAAGCTTAACGGAGGTCTGGGCACCAGCATGGGCTGTAAAGGCCCGAAGAGTCTGATCAGCGTCCGCAACGAGAACACCTTCCTGGACCTGACTGTGCAGCAGATAGAGGTGCGCTCACTGAAGACGGACACACGCGCACTACCCTAGTACCCTAGAACCCTAGTGCGGTTCTTTAGGCAGGCGAGAACGCATCGATCACACTTGGGTCCGAGAGCGTCTGAGCGAGGTGGTCTAGGTTTGCTTCCAAATAAACTCCAGCACATAATATAGTGTGTTCTGGAAGTACAACATACAGCAGTAGCCGATATGTAAATTCCTGAGCAGTTTTACACCAACTTGTACACAGTACACATGAAAGATATGCAGATTCACTCATTCGTATGTAAAACACTGCACCTCTTCATCCATACATATTTTAATCCATTCTCTTCAAAGGTGCTTTCATGATTGTGTGTGTGTGTGTGTGTGTGTGTGTGTGTGCGCGTGCGTGCGTGTTGCAGCACCTGAATAAGACGTACAACGCTGATGTTCCTCTGGTCCTGATGAACAGCTTTAACACGGATGAAGACACAAAGAAGATCTTGCAGAAATACACTCACCACCGTGTCAAAATACACACCTTCAACCAGAGCAGGTACACACACACACACACACACAGATCCTGTATGTGTATTTTCTCCTAGACAACTGAGTACTCCTGCTGTATTTAACACATAGGTTTTGCTTTTTGTATATTTTTTTCTTTCTTTTTTGTCCGTACTATTGCTTTTCTCACTCTTTATGCTTTTCTGTATTTATAATTTTGCCTTTCTCTGCAGATATCCCAGGATAAATAAGGAGTCTTTGTTGCCAGTGGCGACCAACATGGGTCTGACGGGGGAGAACTCGGAGGTGTGGTACCCTCCGGGCCATGGAGACATCTACACCAGCTTCTATAACTCTGGCCTGCTGGATCAGCTCATCTCTGAGGGCAAGGAGTACATCTTTGTGTCCAACATCGATAACCTGGGAGCGACCGTTGACCTGCACATCCTCAACCACCTGATGAGCCAGCCAGCCGACAGGCGCTGCGAGTTCGTCATGGAGGTCACTGACAAGACACGTGCCGACGTCAAGGTGAGGACCAGGAGAGAGAGAGTGTTTGTATGTGAGAGAGAAAGAGAGAGGTTCCAACAGGAATTGTGTTGTGTGTCTCCATCAGGGTGGGACTTTGATTCAGTACGACAATAAGCTCAGGCTGCTGGAGATCGCCCAGGTTCCCAAAGCACACGTTGACGAGTTCAAATCCGTCACCAAGTTCAAGATCTTCAATACCAACAATCTGTGGATCAGCCTGCCTGCTATTAAGAGACTGCACGAGCAGAATGCCATGGACCTGGAGATCATCGTTAACCCAAAGGTGAAACACACACACGTTAGAATAATGAATCATCTGCTATGATTCAACATCTAATGTTCTCATCTGCTTAATTTAATAACACAGGAGTTTTGAATGTTGTCCCAGTACCTCTGTGGGTTTGTTTCCTTCCACCTCCCAAAAAAGTACGATCATCCACTGAAACAACGTTATTTAACAAGGATCCAACTTTTACACACGTACCACGACTGTAGGGTAAGTCAGTGTATTCCTCACATCAAACCTAGCGTTCCTGGGATAGGCTAGGGATCCACAGCAACCCTGACCAGGATGAAGCACTTACTGAAAATCAATTATCTCCATGCTGTGTTTCTAGACTCTGGACGGTGGTTTGAATGTGATCCAGCTGGAAACTGCCGTCGGTGCTGCTATTAAGAGCTTTGACAACGCGCTGGGTGTCAACGTCCCACGCAGCCGCTTCCTGCCGGTCAAGACCACGTCTGACCTGCTGCTGGTCATGTCCAACCTGTACAGCCTGGACGCGGGCTCTCTCACCATGAGCAAGAAGAGAGAGTTCCCCACCACGCCACACGTCAAACTGGGCAGCTCCTTCACCAAGGTAACCATGTGACTAGTGTGGTTCAGCACTGATTCCTATACAAGATGGAACTAACTACAGCTAAAATGTTGTTCATGATCAGTTATTAAACTGTTACTGCTGCAGAGCTGCATTGTTTTGTGCTCCACTGCTCTGTGGTCACATTTCACCTATGGACTTTGTGCCATTAAGCACACAGCCAAGGTTATGCAGTGTTTAAACTCTAAACAAGTCCAGCATACAACCTGGCTAATGTATGACTGTGTCCAGCGTCAATAACCTGAGTGCCAGATACACCAATACAACAGTTCAGAAGTGTATAAGTGTATAATGGAGGTAATGTGTGTGTGTGTGTGTGTGTTGTGTGTGTGTTGTTGTGGTGTAGGTGCAGGACTTCCTGCAGAGGTTTGAGAGCATCCCGGACATGCTGGAGCTCGATCACCTCACCGTGTCTGGAGACGTCACTTTCGGCAAGCAGGTCACTGTGAAGGTAAACAACAGTGGAGGGAGGGAAACAGGGATGGATACCGTGTGTGTGGATGAAGATGGATGGGTGGGTGGTTGGATGGAGCTGAATAAATGATTGCGCTCTGTAAGATATGTGGGTAGGTGGATGGCTAATGATATTATAGTAAGGGATTTGAAAATGGGTGGACGGATGGAGATGAATGAATGCGGGTGTGCACAGAGAGAGATCGATATGTGGATGGACACAGATGAATAGATGGGTGAAGATTTAAGGATGAATGTGGATTTCTGAGACAAACAGATGACTGGAGATAAATGGATCGGTGGAGATAAATAGATGGATATAGAGATGAATGGATTAATATGGATGGAAATGAATGATGAACATGAAATGCTGGGTATGGATGGAGATGGATGGGTGAGTGAAAGTGAATGGATCAGTGTTGCTGGATGTAGATGGGGATGAATGGGTGGATTGATGGTGATGAATGAATGGTTATGGATTGCTGGATGCAGAGGGGGATTGGATGGATGGTATTGGACAGTTGGATGGATGGATGGATGGATGGATGGAGATAACAGGATATGGATTGCTGGATATGGATGAAATAGATAGATGGGAATTTGGATGGAGGTGGAGTTGGATAAATGGCTAGATGGAGATAGATGGCAGAAGACTGACAGATGGATATGTATATAAATAAGTCTAATTAAAAAAATGTATTTTTAAAAAAAAAAAAAAAAAAGATAATACATTATATTTTGTTATGTTATAGTTCAGAAAATAAACATGATACAAAAAAAATCATGTTTCCTCTGTCAAAGTCCCGTGCCACTAGTAATAGCGATTAGTGCCTCTGGCCTAGCTGTAAGGTCGACCTCGCTACGACCTTTTGTAGATCGTCTCCGGGAACCTGCGCATCCTGGACCACTGAGACCACACACACACATACACACACATACATACAAACAATATTACACAGATTTTCCTGCCCTTTATTCAATCTGTGATCAACCTCGGGTCTGTTGCTGTTTGTGTGTGTGTGTGTATGGCATGTTCATGAATTTCAAAGCACTTAGGGCATTACACATCCTTTGCACTCATTTTGAATGTAAACTGTGAAACCTGGCAGTTTGAGCTTGACTGAACTAAAGATCAGTGATAGACTGGACTCATTGAAGCTCCCAGTGTGATTGTGTTAGTTACTGATCCAGGATCTGCCGCACCTTCTGCTCATAACACTTACAAATACGAGTGGGAATGCTGACTCCAGCCTCGTTATTATACAAACCTCTGCGTATGTAAAAGCAGTGTATGGACTGTTACTTGGATGAAGACGTAAAGTCTTTAATTTCACGTTATACGTAAATATGGTAGTTCAGTACAACCAGAACCCAAAAAATAAAATAAATTATTATTATTATTATTTTAATATCTTACTGTTCTCAGCCATTTGTGTGACTCTGTGTCTCTGTAAAGACATCTCAAGTGATTTTTTTTAAAAAATAAGTTAAGTTTATTCATTTCACACATGTAAACAGCGCAATTTTTAAAATTAAAAAATAGTCTTTAGCTAGTATAGCCAAAGAGGTGGCCTGGATGAAAAACAGGAAAGTCACTTGGGTGACAAAAAAATCAATTAGTTAAACAGTTCACTTGTTAATTTAGCTAGCTAGGTAGATTTAGATAGATGGATAGATAGATAGATAGATAGATAGATAGATAGATAGATAGATAGATAGATAGACGATAATTAAACTCGACTTTACATCCTTATCAACATGCTATCTAGCTAGCTACATTGCTAAATCCAACTGTGTGGAAAGGCTCCTGTTACCAAGGCGACTTGAGTGTCGAATTGCTAACTTGCTAGCCAAATTTGAAATTTCTTGAACCACCTAAAACATTCAACATTTAATTCAAGACCACATAAACATAGACTGCTTCACTGAAATAGTTTATAATATTAAATATACTTCTCACATTAACGTCAAAGGTAGCTCCTTGGAGTTATTATTCTCTTCTCCGTAGCATCCTTTCAGTGCTTCAATGGTGAGTTGATTTTCTTCTCATTAAGTTCAAGCTGCTATTAAGTGTATATATTCACTCTAAAAAAGAATATTAACATGATTTTAACACTTTCATTTGCAGCTAATATGCAGTGTGGTGTAAACAAGCTGTTTATAAAGGATGTTTAAAACATGAAGGACTTCTGTAGCTGCTGAAATATATACCGCTTTCACATGTTCTTAATGTTGCTACATCACAAAAAGCTTGTTAAAGGTCAATGTCCGTGATATAAAGTATATAAATCTATTTTTGCTATTAAAGAGAAAAATACTGTACTATAACGAAATGCTTCCGACCCTGATTTCTTCTGTTTATACTGGATATACTTTATAAACGCTTTATATGTGAAGAGGTGTACAATATACATACATTAAAGCCAATACGATTCCTAATAGGACCATTACAAATGCTATGAGGGTTTCTATTGTTCATTTTTTTCAGCAGGGAGAACTTGTATAATGAAGATTTCCACAACAAAGACATTAAAAAACACACACAGAAGAAAAAATCCTTTACGCTTTTTAATAATGTAATATAATGTGTTCTCCGTTTCATGCTTTATTTTGCAGTGACCCGTAGATTTGCTGTGCATCTGCTGCCCCCTACTGGTACTTAACTGACACTGCAGAAACATACAAACGAACGAAAACGATCACAAAAGTCCTTCAACACTACAAATTTACAAAATAGATCACCCCAAGTCTCGTCTGACATCATGAGTTCACAGGTTATTGCTTTAAATACAGGGCTTTTGGCACTTCTTGTTCCATACACTTCAGTAAGATTTCTTGGCCATATTACTGAATTTATTTACATTATTCTGAAATACAGTCACTACAGACTCTGTACAAAGCACACAAGACTTGAGATCACTGCCTGTCTCTGCTACAGCACACATCTCAGACTGTACCTCATTCTAACAGCCTGATATTCGTATCAAGAAGCTGCAGAAAAGCTAAGGCACAGATGCGAAGAACCACCAGACGCATCCTTGGGGGCGGGGCTAATAACACTGTGTGTTGCGGAGTGTTTACCCGTACTTTTTGCGATACACACTGAATATCGAAGAAGAAAAAAATTAAGTGCATAACAGTTAGAGGTGTTGGTGCGGGTTCTGCTAAAATGTGTAGGATTGTAGTTTGTAGTATGGTAGTTTTATGTCAGAATAAACACAGCCGTATTAAAATGACTGTAATTTTGCAATGTTTTGTCTTAACATTAACGCAGTTTAAAAACCTGGTATCAGTGAGCCTTTCTGTCATTTAGTGCATGTTGTTTACGACGGCCAAACTGCCAGAAAACCAGTGTTAACCCAAGAACCTTTTCCATCTTCAACTTAACAGCTTGTGTTGATTCACACAACTGATGATGTCGTCTTTCGAGTTGGTGGAAAAGCAACAGAAACCTCAACTTCTGTTGGTTCCCGTTTGGGCCGGTTTTTGTTTTGAGCATGCAGTAAGAGAAAAACAAAACCTGAAGATGTGCGATGTATAACGTGGAAGCCTCATTTCTTTTGGTAATTTAACGCTTAAACAAAGCAATCATCCTTTTTTTCCCCTTCACCAAGGATTTGTGTGAAACAAAAGTGTCCTCGTGTGTGACGTCTCCCAAATCACAAGCTTGCTCTATCACAGTAAGAACAATCTCTCATTCAAAAGTGTCTGCTCTCCAAAAGGGTAAACAGCATAAAAACAGTAAGAACAGTCTGCTATATGTGTTTGGAAAAGACCAAAAATGTCTCAGGTCACAGTCCAGAGGTCAAACAAGGAGGAGTGTTTGTCATACAGCGGTGGTGTCTCCATACTCCCGGTTCCAGCGTGCATACTGCGCCAGAGTTTGAGGACTGACACTCTTCTTGATCTTCTTCAGAGACTCGACGAAATCCGAGAAACGGATGTTCCTCATCTACAAGAGAGAGAGAGAAAAACAGATAGAGATATTATTTTGGACTCCAGGCATGGCCCATTAGTCCCAGTGAAGGAGATGTGGCCTGTCAGTCCCTTTCCATCTCAGTTATGGAGGCGGGACCTCAGTGTCTCAGTCCCAGTGACAGAGGCGGGGCCTCAGTGTCTCAGTCCCAGTGAAGGAGGCGGGGCCTCAATGTCTCAGTCCCAGTGACGGAGAAGGGGCCTCCGTGTCTCAGTCCCAGGGACGGAGGCGGGGCCTCAGTGTCTCAGTCCCAGTGAAGGAGGCGGGGCCTCAGTGTCTCAGTCCCAATGACGGAGGCGGGGCCTCCGTGTGTCAGTCCAAGTGACAGAGGCAGGGCCTCCGTGTGTCATTCCCAATGACGGAGGCGGGGCCTCCATGTCTCAGTCCCAGTGATGGAGGCGGGGCCTCAGTGTCTCAGTCCCAGTGACGGAGGCGGGGCCTCAGTGTCTCAGTCCCAGTTATGGAGGCGGGGCCTCAGTGTCTCAGTCCCAATGACGGAGGTGGGGCCTCCGTGTCTCAGTCCCAGTGATGGAGGCGGGGCCTCTGTGTCTCAGTCCCAGTGATGGAGGCGGGGCCTCTGTGTCTCAGTCCCAGTGACGGAGGTGGGGCCTCCGTGTCTCAGTCCCAGTGACGGAGGCGGGGCCTCCGTGTCTCAGTCCCAGTTATGGAGGCGGGGCCTCCGTGTCTCAGTCCCAGTTATGGAGGCGTACATGGTACATCACACATGAGTCATCAACAAGCTCATTAATCATCGAAGAAGATGATACACATAAATTACTGTTCTTAACACACATAAGAACACACAAATCAGAAATGAAGCAAGAAGAACTGTACCTCATTTGCTGCCATGTTCCTCACTTGCTCTGGAAGAAGCTCTGTAGACAAGAGATCAGATTACAGACAGAATATACACAAAAATACATAGGTGTGCTTCTTTTCTTTTCTTTTCTTTTCTCTCACCTCGGATGGGTCCCAGTGCAGCGTCTTTAGCCAAGGAGGTCAGATCACTGCCTGAGTAACCATCAGTCATCCTACACACACACACACACACACACACACACACACACACACACACACACACACACACAGAGAGATTACCACAAAAGCCCTCTTCTCTTACACATTTGTGTGTGTGTGTGTGTGTGTGTGTGTGTTAGAGAACACAGACTTGGCTAGCTGATTCAGTTCTTTCTGCGTCAGTGGGTTGCCATGTTTGCTCAGGAGATTCTTCAGCAGCTTCAGCCGAGTCTACAACACACAGACACAGTTCAGGCTCAGTAATAACATCTGTTGAGACACTTCTAGTGATTCTCAAAATTTGTCAGAGTAATAAAGTGTGTAACTATAACACCATTTATTTCCTATCGAAACTCTGACGCAGGAGTAAATAATGTGCAGAGTTCTGAGAACGGTAACAAGAAGTGTGCTCCTGAGAGGAGACTCAGCACTGACAGTAAAAACAGTGTGTCTGGGCAGTGAGAAAGTAGAACAGATCTGTGTGAATACTACAAACCTGGCAACCCTAGTATAAGTACAATCGCTAGTTCATAAAAAGTTTTATTTCTCTTAAACATGAACACTTCGCTGTGAGACGTACCTCTTCTGAGGGTAAGGTCACGTAAATCCTTTTCGCAAAGCGCCTGCACGGTTTACACACACACACACACACACACACACACACACACACACACACACACACACAGAGTGAGGAATTAAAGGTAGAGTTCACATTAACACTGAAACAGCAAGAACATGATGAGATCAGTGAGAACCTGAGCACAGCCTCGTCCAACTCCTGAGGACGATTTGTGGCTCCCATCACCAGCACCCGGTCTTCTCCTGCTGACTGTACCTACACACACACACACACACACACACACACACACACACACACACACACAATGATATTTGGAGGTCTTTGTGTTTCGTCTTGATTTCAAGTTTATATCAATCGTGTTTCTTTTGCTCTGTGTCTGTTACAGACAGACAATAAGGACATGAGAGAAGAGGAGAGAGAGAGAGAGAGAGAGAGAGAGGAAGAGAGAGAGAGAAAGAGATTCATACCCCATCAAACTCAATGAGGAACTCAGTCTTCAGTCTCCTGCTGGCATCATGCTCTCCTTCTCTCCTTTCACACAGGAGACTGTCAATTTCATCTACACACACACACACACACATGTGTACAATCACCAGAATGGTATAAGTGAGGTAAAGGTCATTTGTGTGTGTGTGTGTGTGTGTGTGTGTGTGTGTGTGTGTGTGTGTGTGTGTCTGTGGTTTCTCACCAATGAAGATGATTGACGGTTGCAGTTCTCTGGCAACAGCAAACAGAGCGCGTACCAATTTCTCACCTTCACCAACCTACACGAGTACGTGCACACGCGCATACACACACACGCGCATACACACACACACACACACACACACACACACACACACACACACACATCTAATAACTGATGACTAATAAGACATCCTATAAATAACAGAGATGACTAGGAGGGAAGGAAGAAAGGAACAAAAAACCAATTAAGTGACAGAGAGAGAGAGAAAGGTATAAACAGTTTATTTTCCTACCGTTGTTTCTTTCTTTCTTTTTGTTTACTTTTCTTCCCTCTCTCTTTCTTTCCTAATTTAACTTTGAAAGAAATAAAAAAAAAGAAAGAAAAAAAATCACTGACGTATTTGGAGGTCAGACTGGCAGCACTGATGTTGAAGAAGGTAGCGTTGGATTCCATGGCAACAGCTTTTGCCTGGAGGAGAGAAACGTGCACGCACACACACACACACACACACACACACACACACACACACAGACACAGACACACACACACACACAAACAAACACACACACATACACAAAAAAAATGGATGAGTGCCTGGATGAGTAGTGTGTAGTGAAGTAGGATGTGGTCAGTGAGTGTGTATCGTACCAGCATGGTCTTCCCGTTACCAGGAGGCCCAAACAGCAGCAGTCCTCTCGCTGGAGCTCTCAGCCCTGTAAACAACTACAACAACAACAACACATCTAA
>CM074970.1:13903417-13934731 GCA_037577455.1 Pangasius macronema
ACCAGACCCTAGTGGAGATCCTCATCCCCGATGTGCTCACACCTATACCCAGTGAGTAACACAACTCTACACAACTCATCTACACACATCTGCACGACTCTACATACCTACACGTCTCTACACGACACTCTACCGGGCTCTAGTGGAGATCTACGCTTCTGCTGCGCTCACACCAATACCCATCTAACCACGTCTACGCACATCTACGCACGTCTACACACGTCTACGCACATCTACGCATGTCTGCGCACGTCTATGCACGTCTACGCACCATACACAAGTCAGTTTGTCATGTTGTGGTGTTTGTTCTCAGGTGCCTTAACACAAGCCATCCGCAACTGTGCCAAGAGTTTAGAGAACTGGCTCACCAGTGCCATGATGAACATTCCAGAGGAGATGGTCCGCATTAAGGTCTCTCTCACACACACACACACACACACACACACACACACATACATACACATACACACACACACAGGACTGCACATTTTGAGAAATGACTGAGAAAAACTAACACAAACATTAGCACACGGATGCACATGTACACACAGAGGAGTTTGTATATATTCAACACACTTTAAGAGGTGACACTTAATGTTTTGTGTGTGTGTGTGTGTGTGTGTGTAGGTGGTGTGTGCAGGAGCGTTTGCGCAGACGTTGCGCAGATACACTTCTCTGAATCACCTGGCTCAGGCGGCCAGAGCCGTACTGCAGAACTCGGCCCAGATCACACAGATGCTCAACGACCTCAACCGAGTGGACTTCAACAACGTGCAGGTAACACACGCGCACACACACACACACACACACACGCACACACACACACACAGTTTATCATTTTTATCATTGTGAGCTGAAATGATTTTTGTCTGGATGACCATTGCATAGCTTGAGGAACACATTCAGTCCTGTGTGTGTGTGTGTGTGTGTGTGTGTGTGTGTGTGTGTGTGTGTGTGTGTGTGTGTGTGTGTGAGCAGGAGCAAGCGTCATGGGTGTGTGCGTGTGAAGAGCGCACGGTGCAGCGGATCGAGCAGGACTTTAAGATGACGCTGCAGCAGCAGAAGTCTCTGGAGCAGTGGGCCGCGTGGCTGGACAGCGTCGTCACACACGTCCTCAAACCCTACACGTCCAGCCCGTCCTTCACCAAAGCGGCCAAACTCTTCCTGCTCAAGTGGAGCTTCTACAGGTCAGCACACACACACACACACACACACACACACACACACACACACACACACACACGTCTGGAAACACTTTAACACTTCAGCTGTAACTAGCATTTAGAAATAGGGCCCAGTAGATTTCACAATTATTGACACCCTTCAAGAGAATGAACTAAAACTTCCCACCACATTCACACACATTTCTGCACTCTTCCTTCTTTTATAGATCGCTGTTTGTTACTTTTGTCTTAATTAAATGGCTCATCTCAGTTGTTTTAATTAATGGATTTGTTTTCATCGCTTTCTTCTAAGTCGAGTAATATGAAATAACCAAAATTGTCAACATTCTCGTTAAAGCTGTGTTCGTATTTATATTAAAACAGATTTATTGGCATGTATTGTGTAGTACAACAATACTAATCCCTCTTTCTCTGTGTGTGTGTGTGTAGCTCGATGGTGATCAGGGATCTAACTCTGCGCAGCGCGGCCAGTTTCGGCTCGTTCCATCTTATCCGACTGCTGTATGATGAGTACATGTATTACCTGGTGGAGCACAGAGTCGCTCAGGCCAAAGGAGAAACACCCATCGCTGTTATGGGAGAAGTATGTACACACACACACACACACACACACACACACACTATACATTGCGTTGGGATAGCATTCGAAATGTTTGCTTGCTGTAGAGTACCACAGGGCTCTGTTTTAAGACCGCTGCTCTTCTTGCTACCTCATATAGGAAACTGGTGTGTGTGTGTGTGTGTGTGTGTAATAAAATTAATCTTTTGTCTTTTCAGTTTGCAAACCTAGGACGGAACGACAGCGCAGCAGACGCCGACAAAGGTAACACACCTCTATCACAACCTAGACAATCGCGCTCTATCTACACGTTCGCCGTGTTTACAAGCAGCGGCCATTTTGTGGTGTAGAAATTGTGACGTTGACGATTTCTGGTGGAGCACGTAGGGGTTCGGTTAGCAGTCGGTGCTAAATGTAGCAATAGCCTTTCGTAATTTACCAACACGTCTGAGGGAGATGTTCGTGTCTGTTTTAAACAGCGAGCATAAAAACGAGGAATCATTTTGCCGTCCGTGTTTCCCAGTCGCCCAGCAACAGCGCTCTTATGAGTTTAACCGCCTGAATAACGAGTGCGTTCGCAAAAAACGTTTCCATCTGAACGCACCGATAAACCGTTATCACGCGCTAACATCAGCTGTGTGTTTCGTAGAAGAGGAGGAAGAGGAAGAGGACGAGAGCGACGAAGACCAGATGCCTATTCCGGTCAGCGCAACTGCTATGGGGGAGGAGTCTCTGGAACCGCCTGCCAAATTAGCCAGGACGGACCTGTTCAACAGCACGCACAACTAACACACACACACACACACACACACACACTATTCAACACCATACAACACCACTTACAGCTCATACACTCACGTAAACCTGTTCAGAGAGTTATTACATATGAACATTACACATCACACACACACACACACACACACACACACACACACACACAGATTTAGCTTTGTGTTCTATCCTCTCTCTTAGTGCCATGCAGTCGTTTGCCTTATTCATTATTGCCTTTTGAGAGAACTGTCCTATCTGCCATAGTGTATCAATGTTTAATGCCTTAAATTAATTTGAGTGATATGCCTTATATACTTATACATTACAGCCCGTTTGTGTGAGAGTATTTACACACACACACACACACGCGCGCGCACACACACACACACACACACACACACACTGCCAGTTTAAACGTTTTTAGAAAATCATGTAGTTTTCGATTTTATCACCGTCACAATCTGAAAACCTACACCACGACAATCCAGTACAGAAAAACATACAACTATGATTAATTCCACCCCAGAGCTGTCGAGCTCGCGCTTTATATCAATCGTTTCCATAGTAACAGCTCATTCACAGGGACTTGTCTGGAGGACACTTCATGTAATCTAAGCCTAGAAATGAATGGATTTAAAAAAAAATGTATTTAACATAGAAACGTGTGTAATCATTAATATGGTTAATAGGTTTTCTGTAAGGAGATGTTTATTTAACCTTTAAGAAAGGAGTCTCCAGTGTCAGTGTTTTGTAAAAAAAAAAAAAAAAATCAGTTTTCTGACACGGAAAAGTCTTCAGGGCTCTGCACTTTATGCTTTCTTGGTAACAAGACAACCTGTGTGTTTTTGCTTTTTTTTGGTCTTATTATCGAAGAGAAGAAAGAAATGAAGCTGGTGAGGGAACGAGTGTGTATATAGCTGCTATAACGTAAGCGAGAACAGGAAATACCTTGTCTTTAACATGAAATGTAACTATAAATGGCTAATAAGTACAACGTGCCATTCATCAGTTAGCCGCTGAACACACTTCCTGTTGCATCAGGCTGCATCATGCCATCCGACTGTGGATTGTTTTCCTGCAGCAGCGTGCCCTGTTGTGTTTTATTCCTCACACAAGCACTTTCACATCTCTCAAGGTTTTTACTGAAGGTGAATTTTCTAATCTTCAGGAATGTTTTCTAGCGCTACAGTGAGTACCTACGTTAGCATATACATGACTTGTCTTGACGTATTGACGGATCTGGAAAACGTTTCTCGATTTTATATTTACTAAAATGTAGGATATTCAGAAACCTTTTGACTGGCAGTGTGTTTCTACATCGACAGAGAGAATGTCTGCTTATGTTTTAAATGATGTCGCGTCTGAGAGTTTTGGAGGTTGAAAAAAAAATGAGAGAGAAAACTTCATTTTTGGACATAATTCAGTGCTCAGTCATCAGTCAGTCATCACGTCTCGCATCCCTTTGCGCAACTTTAATTTCCTCCATAACAGCTGCAGATTTGGCCCCGTTTTCCATAATAGCTCTTCACGGTTAGCATTAATCTGTGCTATGATTCTAACCTGCTCAATGCTAGCTTTAATGCGTTACTAGAGATGCTAGCATGTGCTTTTACATGACGTGATCTTTGTGACGATATTTGACCACAGGTTGGTGGAATGTAGAATTGTGAAAGAAGTTGCCTACAATCGTTTGTTTTCTCAAGTCATGATTGTTTTATGTGGATGCTAACATGCTAGCAACATTTCCGTTTTTGTTTTTTGTTTTTTTCTGGGGTGGGGGGGGAAGAGATCATGTTTCCAGAAGTCACTCACCTAAAAACAAATCCAACAGATGGATTACCCATGATGCATTGGAGATTTGTTTACACATGATGCCCTTTTGAGTTGCAGTGTTATTTTTCATGAAGCAGACTCTGCTTTGTTTGTTTTTTTTGCATGCTTTTTTTGCCAGAAGAGAGATTTAAGCTCGATGCCTCAGTGTAATAATTGTACTGCTTGTGCCTTTGGAGAATAACCTCTGACTACAGAGATCTTTAAATGTATGAATAAATTAAGACGTTATATCGCTTACTATGCTATCTGTTGTGCTTTTGCAAACAAACAAACAAAAAAAAACATCGCTATGCATTATAAACACCACGGTTCTCCCAGCATTCTGCCTCCAGGCCATTTCATTTCATTTGCTTGGATCACTGTACGCATCTTTCACATCGTTCAGCCATCCTGCACATCTGCATCCAGCTGTTTCCTCTCCAAAACACCAGGAAACATACAAGCAGCAGGCATGTGCCGATATCAATACCTGCCTGATCTTTTCTCACAATTTATGCACAATATCACAGAATTGTACTTGTCTCCATAATGCTCCTTTATGTTTATCCAGAAATAAGGACCTCATTTTCACTTTTCTGCCAAAAGTAATTATACAGGAATGTGCAGTAATTTTATATTTACATTCATCAGAATATCCACAGACTCAAAACTGTGATTGTAGCTGAAATTACAAGTGCGACCTTCACAGATCATAATGATGTTCATGTTGCAAGTTGACAGTTTACATGCTTATGACTTGCGCTACATTTGCCAATAACCTGTTATTCTGCCATTCAGGGATCTTGACTGAACTATAACTATCGTAACATTTTTACTAGAGCCTAGGGGGCATGGAGAGCTTTAAAAAATTGATGGGGTGTGGCCAGGTGGATGGCTTCAAAGAGCTGAGGGGGCAGACTTAGGTCAATAGCTTTAAAAAGTTGAGTGGGTGTGGCCAGGCACTTAGCTTTAAAATGCTGAGGGGGTGAGAACAAGTGGACAGGGGTTAGGGTCAAGTGGATGGTTCCAGAGAACTAAGAGGATGGGGTCAGGTGGATGGCTTCTGAGAACCGAGGGGTCAGGGTCAGGTGAATGGCTCCGGGGAACCGAGGGGTACCGAGGGGTCAGGGTCAGGTGAATGGCTCCGGGGAACCGAGGGGTCGGTGTCAGGTGGATGGCTCCGGGGAACCCTGGGGGAACCAAGGGGTTGGGGTCAGGTGAATGGCTCCGGGGAACCGTGGGGGAACTGAGGTGGAACTGAGGGGTCGGAGTCAGGGTCAGGTGGATGGCAACGGGGAACCTCGGGGTCAGGGTCAGGTGGATGGCTCCGGAGAACCTTGGGGGAACCGAGGGGTCGGGTTCAGGTGGATGGCTCCGGGGAACCGAGGGGTCAGGGTCAGGTGGATGGCTCCGGAGAACCTTGGGGGAACCGAGGGGTCGGGGTCAGGTGGATGGCTCCGGAGAACCTTGGGGGAACCGAGGGGTCGGGGTCAGGTGGATGGCTCCGGGGAACCGTGGGGGAACCGAGGGGTCGGGGTCAGGTGGATGGCTCCGGAGAACCGTGGGGGAACCGAGGGGTCGGTGTCAGGTGGATGGCTTTTAAAAGCTGAGGAAAGTGGTCATCTCCAGAAAACTGAGTGGGTAGAATCAGGTGCACAGCTCTGGAGCTGGAACTCTAGAACATTTTACAAATTGCAGCTAGAAATTTTCAAATGTCTACAGTAAAGTTGTGATACAAACTAGAAATGTGTGACTATGACTATGGATTTACGATGTATGATTACTTTCAGCAGAAAATTCTTATAAAAAATATGTTCCTTATATTGCCTTGAGTGGAACAGACTCTTATTTCTGAAAGCTCTCCACCTCGGCATCCTCATCCTGAATGAAACATAGTGAAATAGTGATATTTTGAGCGGATCTTGACAATATAATCTTACGCATTTGGGCGTTGTAGTATCCTATAACTGATTATCGGCACAAGCCTAAGAGGCAGATATCGTGTAGGAGACGACACAACTCATTTTCTGTCATGTAAAGTGCTGGACACCAAACACACCGTCTTTATTGTTCTCACACACACACACACACACTGAATTCGCGTCTGTACACAGTGTCTTGTGGTGCGAACGTGTTCCTAATGGCAGCTGTAATAGTCAGTTAGCAGCTAATCTCTTGTGGCTTTATCGTGGGATTGGTCAGTGGTTTTAAAGTGACGTGGCCAATCAGAACGCTCGATACATCAGCAGGTGTGCAAACATATTGCAAAATATTGTACTAGACATTTAAGATGTATGTAACGTATTGTTTGAAAGAGATTTTCACATGGGTTTTTAAAAGTTGTATTTCTACATGACTTTGTGAAGATAACGTTCTATACAAGTTAAACTGTCTCACCAGTAAAACTCTTAGAAATTTATAATTTTATGATACTGTTTCTACTATTAGAGCTTTATTTGGAGTGTCCTGTAGTTTTTATTGTGGGAGATTCACTATGTAGCTATCAGTGTATTTTATCACAGAGAAAATAAAAACCTGAAGTGAAAAGCTTGGTGCACTTTTTTTTTTCTCCACAGCCTCATCACGGCTTTCGACTCGACAGGTTTTGTTTTCTTCTGAAGCTTGTCTTTGCAATTTAACATACAAAAGGTGCCAACATTAAGTAGTTTACGAAATGGATCTTCCGCTATTCTGCATTCTATGTACACTTGTGCCAAAAACAAGCATTTGTTGTAGCTTTGACGTAACTTGTTATGAGCACATACTTCCCTCAGAAGCTCAGAACGATTTCGACCTCCATGCACTGGAGCTACAAAGACTTTTGCCAGCGACAAGCTAGCCAGCTAACTGCGAGGAGTGACATATTAACGTCCTCACAACAGTGTTACGGATTTAACGAGCTAATACGAGCCTGTATATTGATTGATCTAAAGTTAATACTTAGTATATACTGAATATACAGTATAACTCATTGAAACTCCTTTTACATGAGTGAAGAAGTGCTACCGTGTTTACTGTTGATGCTGCGAGCAGCCATGTTGATTTGACGTCACTTGCTGAACTCAGAGGAACATGGAGCTGAGAAGACCATCGCAAGGTCCCGAGTAGATCTGAAGAGGGCGTTTTCTTCGTTTTTTCCCCCTGGGAATTACGAGTTACGACCTCTAATCCAGTGCAGCGTTATTATGCGTTTTTCAACTACAACTGATCATGGAGGACGTTTTGAAACCTTTAGAATTATTAGTTTTTATTAAAAAATAATCAAGTAAAGACAATATCAAGTATTGTTCATATTCTGTAGAGGTGCATCATGACCACAACTCAGAAAGAAAAAAAAAAACAAACGAAACAAAACAAAACAGTGGACTGATGTAATGTTATCGGCTGAGACTCTGCACGGTGTACATGAGCACGGTTGCAGTATTTCATTGCGGAAACGCCGTACGAGACACACAAACACACACACACACACACACACACACACACACACACACACACAGGTGTAGCTTGCGACAGCATCTACACCAGTTCATGGATGAGAAGAGTACGTCACTCACAAACAACTCTGCAATGCCCAAGACCATTTTCCCCCCCCAGATGTTCACAGGTATACTTACAGTTCTTAAGAGATCGAAACAAATGTGCGAAGATGTTCAGAATGGTTCTTAATTTCAGCATGTTTTAGTGTTTTCTCATAAGATGAATGAACTCGTCTAAGGGAGTGATGATTACCCCAGCAGAGGAATAACGAAAAATGTGCAGATGTGGAATGGATGGCATCCAAGTGCACCTCGGACCAACGAGCCGGAGACGAGCCGGGTCGGTCGTTCGTTTTACAGCTTTCAGGTCCGGAATTCATTTTACTGCTCTAAACTAGATGACGGATTATGTTAATAGATAAATAATAAATGCTGAGAAGAACACTGCGTGTGATGGAGAAAACAACTTTACAAAAGTTAGAGGCATGTTTGACTAAAGCTTTGTGTTTGTTAAGCTCGAATCGTGTAAACCCGAGGCCAGTTTCGTCTTTCATCTGAAATCGATGTCCTGAGGTCAGATTTGGCCAATTAGCCGCTAACTCAGTCACCGGTCGCTTGCGGATGTATGAATGTGTCCAAAATCCGGAGCGAGCGAACCGATCTGGGTTAAAGCACCACCTTCAGGACATCAGGTGTGTTAGATCTGGATAGAAAAGAAAAAGACACCTCATGGCAGAGGGTTTGTGAGATAAACTTGTCCCTGATCGATACTGACGCTAGGTGAGCAGTTAAATTAGTTGAACCATGCATACGAAAGGATCCATCACATACACAACAACAACAAAAACATAAACAAAAACAAACAAAAAGACATGTATAAATGACGGTGCATTAGAGATGCTTTGTTCGTTCCAGCAGAGAGTGTGAAAGCAGCAGCAACACGTATGGCTCACTGGACTCACAGTCGAGGCTTTCGCTCCACATCTGAATTTCTGAATACAAAGTGTGGACTGAGAGATAAAACCACTCCGTGTGTGTGTGTGTGTGTGTGTGTGTGTGTGTGTGTGAGTGTGAGAGTGAGAGAGAGTGCTATGGTGTCTTCATTACAGGACGATCCACGTGGCTCTGTCGCTGTCAGCAAGTACTTGGAGAGAGGTACCTGTAAACCAATAAACACGTCGTGTGTTAATCCGAAACACTGCAGGGACCAATGGGATTCAATTTTTTTGTCTTTTGAGTATGTGATGATTTAGACGTGAAGTTTGCACAATGCTAATCTGGTAGCTAAACACTTTCCTTACTTATTAGCTACATTAGCTTCTTAGCTGTAATGGAAAAAAAATTAAGGATGCAACACCAATAGCACACACATTTAAATGTTTCTCTGAACTGAATATTCAGATACAGAGTGAAATGTGACACCCACGTGAACTGTGTGTGTGTGTGTATGTGTGTGTGTGTGTGTGTGTGTGTGTGTGTGTGTGTGAGTGAGTGAGTGAGTGAGTGAGTGAGTGAGAGAGAGAGAGAGACACACCTTTGTGGAGCGCTTCATTGGTCATGCGGTTGATGTAGCGCGAGCTGCTCTCGGGGACGAGCCACCTCATGACTGTGTTTACACACGACTTCCTGTAAGAACTCCACACACTCCCACTGAGAGAGTTAGAAAAAGAAAAACAGAGGGAAAAAAAAGAGAGAGAGATAATGCATTAAAATGCAATTAGAAATTCAAGGTCAACTGAAAAAAGTCTTATTCAGAATTATGTGTTTCCTCTTAAACAGTGAGTCTCAGATAGAAGGCATGCTCGTTTGAATATTAAGCCACGCCCACCCATATTTTAATGTAAACTTTCAATATGGTGTTTAACACAACGTTTCATCACAGCTGCTTACCTGGTTTGCCCTTTGACCTCGGTGAGGTCACCGACACCGACGGTGCAGCAGGCGCCCGTGTTCAGATCCCAGCTGACCTGCAGACTGGAGTGATACGACTTAGGCCTGCCAACACACACACACACACACATCAACATGCTTACAGCTTGGATATGACCTGATATACACATTATCTGTTACATCAGTTAGCTCATTATAGCAGTGAATAAACCATCGTGTGTGTGTGTGTGTGTGCGTGTGTGTTTACCTGCTGTGCTCCTCCTCACAGTTGGAGAAGGCCAGCAGCAGAAGTCCGATGTTTATCACTACTATATTTGTCTCCGGGCAAACCTGTCGTCATGGAGACAGACCTCAACAACACATGGTGCCAACTGTTGTCATGGTAATAACATGAACAAACATGAAAATACTGAAATCAATGTCGGGCGTGATTATGGTTAGGCAGCGCAGGCAAATACGTTAGCACACACACACACACACACCTCGAGGATTACGACGTCATAGTCGCTGAAGGAGCAGAACTGGGAGGCCCACTCCGCATCGTTTCTGATCACCTCATTGATCAGATACTCAAAATCCAGGGTCAGCTGCTCCACACACACACACTGAGGCAGAAACACAGGGACAAACACAGATGACTGTACAAACACCATGTCGTTAACTACAACCTCAACCTCAGAAACTTTTCAACCAATTAAACACATCAAGAGTGTCACTGTGGGAGGCTTGTGACGTTGTTGTTTTTCCCCCCGATCACAATTTTCCATTTTATAATATCGATAAATGATTTAATTGCCCAGAACCTTTAGTTTTGTTTTGTTTTTTTTGTCTTAAAAGATTTTTCAGTGGCAACCTACATGGTATCTGACTAACTGAACTGTAACTAATACATAAAGTAAACATCAAAATCAGTATTGTATCGCACATGCCTATATCTCATGCCACACACACACACACACACACACACACACACACACACACACACACACACACACCGGTCCCGTGTACTGTCCCGTCACCAGCTGCAGGTTTCTTCCCTTCAGGTCCGAGACGGTGAACGGCAGCTGAACTTTATCCTCCTCTTCTCCTGAGACACAGAGACAACTCCTGTGTTTGTTTTTCATTACAAAATAAATATTTCCTTAATGTTTAAAACTGTAGATATTCAATTAGCAAAACTACTTAAATATTATTGTGACTTTTTTTTTTTAGCTGGTCTCTTGCATGCGTGCGTGTGTGTGTGTCTTACCGCTGTCCCGCTCTGTCGCCCCGGGCTGCTGCAGCCTGTATCTGAGTCGCGTGTAGTTCACGTATCCCGGCTCTGACGTGGACGCTGACGACACGGCGTGCGGAGAAAGCGAGCACAGAGAGGACGTGGACGCTGGGGACATGACCGTGTTACACGAGACGCCGTCCTCTGGCTCAGTGGACGACGGGGTACTTCCTTTCCCGTGTGAAGTGGACGGTCCTTCTGTGTCCTCCCTTCTTTCTTCCGCTCGCCTTCGTTCGGAGTCGGTGGCGGACGTGCGTGAGATTTTCGCCTCTCTGGCTTCGCCGTCCTTCCTTCGCCGCTCACTGTCTCCGTCCGTCCCTGCCTGCGCACGGCGGAAGATGTCAGCGGCGAACTCGCGTGCTCGCACGGCAGCCTGGGATCGGCTGGGCGAGAGCGGCGTGGTGTGGGGATTGGTCGGTCTGCGGTCAGGTGACCCATGAGAGGAGGAAGAAGAGGAGGAGGAGGAGGAGGAGGAGGAGGTGGATGGGCTGGGAGGATGGTGAGAGGAGGAAGCAGGAGTCTCTCTCTTTCGGTACAAGATTTGATTATTCTGTTCGTCCACCTGCTGCTCTCCATCTGAAAGAGGCATGCTGTTCGTTATTATACTCACACCCAGAAAACACTAGATATTAAACACGAATTAACATCAACCTCAGAAGTTTCAAAAGGTTTCCACCATTACAGAGACAAAAACAATCTCACAAGAAGAAACTGTAACACACACACACACACAGGTTGCTGACCGGAGCAGAGTGAGATGGCGCAGGCCACCAGTGAGTAGCTGGTGTTGAGGAGGATGACCTGATCCTTCTTCAGCTGCAGAGCTGGCTGGAAGGTGGGGAACGGATAAACCACCTGATAACGAGCGTTCAGGACATAGCCATGCTCCAGACACTCCCCTCCTACACACACACACACACACACACAAAGGCTGGTGTTATACTAACAAGTATGCAGTTAAGCACATTACAGTAGGCATGAATCAGAACAAAACAGTGGTAGTGTTGAGTTTGTATGCTTGTGTGTGGGGTAGTGGTGTGTGTGTGTGTGTGTGTGTGTGTGTGTGTGTACACACCTGTGCGTATAGTGGATGTAGTGGGCAGAGGGCAGCACTGTTGGCACCGCTGTGCAGGAGGCATGGAGGCGATAGTGATGTAAATGTCTCTGTTATTCTCATCACTCATCATCATGTTCATAAGAGCCGTGCTGCTGCGAGTACTGACACACACACACACACACACACACACACACACACACACACACACACAATATGAAAATGAGTTAACAGGATGTACATAGATGGGGAAACAAACACAGACATTATAAAAAGCACACAAAAGATGTTTATGATTTCACAGTAAATCTATTACTGTGGCCTCAATGGGCCAGTGAAGGGGGTGTGGCCTCTGTCAGTCTCAGTGAAGTGGGCGTGGCCTCAACCAGTCACTGTGACTGGGGAATGGCCGCTGTCAGTCAAGGAGAAGGGGGCGTGGTATCTGTCAATCTCAGTAAAGGGGGCATGGCCTCTGTCAGTCTCAGTGACGGGGGCGTGGCCTCTGTCAGTCTCAGTGAAGGGGGTGTGGCATCTGTCAATCTCAGTGAAGGGGGCATGGCCTCTGTCAGTCTCAGTGAAGGGGGTGTGGCCTCTGTCAGTCTCAGTGACGGGGGCGTGGCCTCTGTGCTGTGAACAGGTAACTAGTGCATGTTCCTGAGAGAAATGAGAGCTTCTCACTTGAAGCCGAAGATGACGATCTTTGAGTGATCATTGTGCCACTCGCAGACGGTCAGGTACAGCTCGCTGTAGATGTCTTCACCCGCAAACAAACGCACATGATGCACCTGAGAATGAGAGGCAGAAGCAGCTTAATTACATGCAACTACAGGAATCTGGTCAGGCAAAGGGGTTCTGTTGGAAATAATAAACAACAGTCGACGTTTAACGATAAGTGGACTGGCTTTCTGCTTTCTGCCCAGAACCACAAAGAGCTCCACACGTCCACAAGAGACAAAGCAGGAGAGAAAGATTATATATCAGGATCGTTCAATTAAAGCAGCCTTAGTAATCATAACCAAGACATTCTAGATATCTTATGCACCACAGTACATGAGATAACTCATTATTTTGTTAGAAATGAGAAATTACAGTTTATCCGAGTTTTCACAAAAGCACCGTCCTGACTAAACAAACAAAGTTTTTAAAATGGTTTTAAATCATATTTACAAAGCAGGAGTGACGGCGCTCTGCTCGTCTGAGGCAGTAAGGTACCTGTTTGAGGCGACTGTGCAGGTTGAACTCCCACCAGTACAGATGGTAGGTGTAGAAGGAGAAATCGTCATCCTCACCACAATCGCTTGTGTAGGACAGAACGTAACGGCCGCACTTTGTAAAGCCCAGGAAGATGTGACTGAAACAAAGGAGATTGAAGAAGAACCGATTGGAACGGAACACCATGTGCTCACACGCAAGGGTGCCAATACTTTTAATACACAGAGAACATTAACTGCAGAGACTGGTAGTTCATCAGCCAAGACTTGCAAGTGGAACTGTGTGTACATCAGATTTTTTTTTTTTTTTTTTTTTTTTTTTGTGGCCAGTCTCTGCACTTATTTCTATAAGTATTGGCACCCTTCGAGTCATAGCTTGGGTTGCTCTTAAAACAAATTGGCCGTGTTGCGTATTTTAACATAAAATAAGATCTTTTTTGTGACAAAGAATACCTATTTGTGGGTTGTGAATATTATCACCACTCTCCACAACCTTCTGAGAAACTTCTTATTTCAAGGAAAAAGCGCACAGATACTCAACCACGGTAAAGAAATTTACAGATTCGTGTGTAACCATACCAAAATCATTAGCTCATTAGCTAGCCCGTGCGCTGCCGTACCAGGAAAACCTGAAAAGTGTTAACGCAAGGTAATAACTCACGGTGAGAGAGTTACCTAGCTAATGCGCATTATTACAGCCTAAGGGAAACAAACAAGCTTATGATAGTGTAGAACATTGTGTTTGTACAGCAAAAAAAAGACAAAAAAAAAACTTGAGCTAAGAGATACGGTGTTCTGTCCTCGGACCGTATGTAAAACGTATCGTTTGAGTCAGGTTAGATCTACTTTCTCTCTTCAATCGACAAAAGACTGGGTTTAGTAAGCAGGAGAGTTATATTACAGCCCTGAGGTCAAATTTATGCTGCTTGCTTGTCATGTCAGTGTTATCTGCACGCTCCTGTCCTGAAAAGATCGTTGTTAATCCGACTGGTGAAAACGGTTACCCTGTAAGCCAGGTCGAGCCTCAGAGGATGTGTGTAGTGCAGCGGGAGGTGAGATGTGGAGTTACAGCTACAGCGCTGAGGCGTGTCATGAACAGAACTGCGTACGTAATGTCGATAAATACGCTTGTCATGGATACCGGCGCTGTCGACTCCTCCGTCCCTGTATACCCAGTGGGAAAGTGTTAATTTAAGGGGTACAGGCTCTGGTACTGATCCAATACACACACTTCCACACTCACCCTGCCCGGAGGAACTCCTCGCTCACTATAGTCTTTAAGGGGACACACACTCGGGGCGGCAGCTTGCGGAACAGCCTCTGAGACAGCTGGCCGGACAGCTACAGACACACAGACAGATTAATATGTCCATTAAACTGACACTGTCAGAAAGTAACCTCAGTTGGTTTTGACAGTAAACCTAAAATAAAAGAAAGATTACATCAGGATCGTTCAACTAAAGCAGCCTTAGTAATAATATCCAAGAAATTCTAGATATCTTATGCACCACAGTACATGAGATAACTCATTATTTTATTAGAAATGAGAAATATACAGCTTTATAGACCAAAAGTGCTCAGTATACTACACCTCCGAACAAATCAAAGCAAATCAAAGCAATCTCTAAGTTGCTAACAGGCTAACATTATGATCTGAAGCAATATGTGCAACAGAAACGACATGCAAGCGAGTGTAAAGTGTTTAAGGTAATTTTGTTAGTAGTTCATCTGTGTTCTGAGGAAATCTCTCTCTCTCTCTCTCTCTCTCTCTCTCTCTCTCTAGATTTCGTTTTCGAGCTAGCATTGTAGTGATTATTATTGTTGCTAGCTTAGCTAGGGCTAATATAAAATGAGAGCTTATCCGAGTTTTCATAAAAACACCATCCTGACTAAACAAATACAAAGTTTTTAAAATGGTTTTAAAACATATTTTTAAATTACACTGTTTACTGGTGACACACAAACGAGTTTTAGCGAGCACTATTCGGCTACAATAGGGATGTACACCAAATTACTACGTACTCCCTACATTCGCGCACTACATAGGGAACGGAATTAGGGCTTTCACACCCTACGTAGTGCACTACGCGTCCGGAGTATACGCCATTTGGAACCAGACCGCTGGCTAGTTTTAGCTTCCTTAACGTCCTTACTGCATTTAATACCACCGTTTAAACCCTTCGCCGTTAAACAACGACAGATTACAAGCTGAGAAAATAAATCGCTTTAAGACCTTTCCGCGAGTGAGGAGTTTGACGATGTGGTCTTTGTGTTTTCGCTGCTGTTTTTGTTTGTTGCTGTTGTCTTCTTTTTCCGATTTCGAGCTGGGCGCCATTTTTTCCTTTTGCGAAAAAAATCTACAGACGTGCCCACAGTCCATCCCACCTCATCCAACGATTGGTTATTGACTTGGCTCTTCTGCTCACTGATTGGTCTATGTAAACGTCACTCAAAGAGATGCCTTTTTGTTATTGGATGTTACAGAGCTCCTCATAAAATCAGTTTACCAGTGCATAAGAACGTGAATGAGAATTCAGGTTTAGTTTATGTTTATGTGTTTTTAATTCATGTGGACATCTTTTTGAATGATTGAACACTTAAAAATAGAAAATATAATGTTCCAAAGCACAGAATACACACATAAGCACAAAAATTAATCACAAGGCAATATACATTATTTGGTCAAAAGTATGTGTACTCCTGACCATTACACTCATAACTGGTTTTTCCTCAAACTATTCCCACAAATCTGGAAGCACACAATTGTATAGAGCGTCTTTGTATGATGTAGCATTACAGTTTCCCTTCGCTGGAACTAAGAGGCTCAAACCTGTTCCAGCATGACGATGCCCCTGTGCACAAAGCGAGCTCCATGAAGACATGGTGNAACTGGAACACCGACTGCACCCCAGACCTCCTCACCAACATCAGCGCCTGACCTCACTAATGCTCCTGTAGCTGAATAGAATCAGAATCACCTTTACTGCCAAGTACCATGGATTTACATGTACAAGGAATCTGTCTTGGTGTACTGGTGCTTAGTAATAACAGTAAAATCCAAGAAATAAAAACAATATTAATAAGATACACATTGTAAGGTAAGCTAAGGTAACCTCAGAAGACTGGAGGTTATTATAACAGCAAAGAGGGAATACATTTGGAATGGGATGTTCAACAAGCACATATAAGTGTGATGGTTAGGGGTGCACATACTTTTGGCCCTATGGTGTATCTTATAATAAGCCTTGCACAGAGATAATCATCTTAGAGTAGATGATTAAAAGCTACTTCTTAAACAGCTACTGTATGAGTTATATTGTTAATTTATGAGCTATATATTTATATTTTTCCAGTTCCTCAGTGATGTCTAGATAAAAAGTAATATTTAAATATGTTTCCGGTTAGTAAATAAATTTGGATTGTGTCTTTGGCGCCCTCTAGTGGAAAACAAAAACCCGGAAGTGACCCTGATATAAGGGCGCGCGCTCTCACTCACCGACTCTCCATATATAGAGCGCATAAAACAGGAAACATGGCTTTGGCAGCGCGCGCCCTGTTTCGGAGTTTCCGCACCAGGAATGTCGGATTAAACTCACGAAATATGAAAGAAGTCGCACTGAGTCGAAACGCGGTGACATCAACGTCAGGAGCCGTACTCCCAAAACCAGACAAAGTATGTGTGTTTTCTTACTAACGTACACCAAAACCGGGGTAAGATAAAACTAGGTGTAACTATGGGGACGTACCTGCGAGCCAATGAAAATGGAGGATTAGTTTGACGGACATGTGATGTGACCAATCAGTGCTTTGCAGAAATGTTTGTACAGTAGACAAACAAAAAAACGGACTGTTTGGACTTTTGGGATTTGATAACTAAAGTACTTTTATACAAAAAAGCTATAAAATATAGGAAAGTTACGACGTCTTGTTATTTTCCCCGTACTGTAAAATGTAGTTTTAATATTTGTAAGTTTAAATGCGTGTAACTATTGCGTTGTAACCACGGTAGCATGCGAGCCAATGAAAATCGAGGAATTGTTTGACGGACGTTTTCTGGACCAATCAATGCGTGTTATTTTTGACGCGCTGTTGAATGCGGAAGTGAACACACTGTACAGTCGCATCCTGACGAATGTTGTGTGGTTAAAAGGCGGATTTTTTGGACTTTTTTGTACATAAGTTGTTGTTTTGCCAAAAGTAATAAATCTATGGCATACAGTATGAACAATAAAGGTCCAAAGTGACTCACTCACAAAATAATTAAATAGCTTATGGGTTTTTATGGCTTATAAATCCCAAATAGATCATATCCCAAGATATGATTAAGTGTTAAAAGGATGAAGGCAGTACAGTTGTGGCTTAGGTTTTTAGTCCAGTCTTTCAGGATTGGCCCAGCCCTCTGTATATTTTTTCTTTTCAAGTGTCATACACACCCACACCAGGTGATGAGGGCTAAAAAAATGTGGCTTGTCCATATTACCTGGCTCAGGTGTGTCGGGGACTTGGCATGGACTGGACTGAGAACCTGTGCTTTGGAGCATATGTGAAGCATCTTTACATGAAATAGTTTTGTTCATTTCAAGCTTTTTCCACTTGTTTGGCTCATTTGCAGACTCCGTTTGGTGTCGTGCGCATGACAGTGGTGGTGGTCCCATTCCTCTACATAGGCACGCTCATCAGCAAGCAGTTTGCAGCTCTTCTGGAAGAGCATGATATCTTCGTCCCTGACGATGACGATGACTGAGTAACGTCAGGCTGGGTGGTGCTGGTACGTTTACTGAAATACGAGGCTCTCTCCATGATGTATCACCACCTGAAGGACGTGTCTTCAGGAATTTCAGCCTTTCCATGCTTTTATTCTGTTTCAGTCCAAACACATCTGAGTGACTATTAAGTAGAATTTTATAGCTTTTATAATCTGGCAGAGATGTGTTCAGGGCTGGAACAGGATTAAAAAAATATATCATGTATTGAGAAAATAGCTTTAGAGTCCTTATAGAAGTGAGCTACATACAGTAGAAGTAATGGTATGTCTAATACGATAATTCAGTTCATATTAAGGCACTTAAAAATATATATAATTAATATATATGTAAAGAAATGATCATGATCACAGAGGTTGAGGATCTGATAAACACTGGTACTCCATTCCACAACTTCTGATCAGCTACAGAGAATCTCTTTTACCCTTTAAGCGTGACCGAGGAATATCAAGAAGCAGTTGGTTGTTGGATCTAAGAGATCTCTGGGAGCGGTGCGAAACAAAAAGCTCAGAAATATAATCTACAGTCCATGTAGAGCTTTAAAACCATACAACAGCACCTTAGACTTTATTCTGAATTGAATCATTAAAATGTATTTGGTGGTTAATTATTATACTTGGTGATTTTGTGCTAAACAAGATTTTTTTTTTTTTTCCCTTTACAGTACGACTGAGGAAGCAAACCGTTGCTCACACTGAAGATAACTCTAAGCGGGATCAATGCAATAACGTTTACATTCACGCCTTGCATTCAGTGCCTGACTCTAAAGTTTGATTTTGATTATTTGCCTTTTAAAGCTAAAGTTTAATCACCTTATGTATGTTTGCATGTACAGTTTTGTTGGAGTGGAATAAAACACTTGATTCTCGTTTGTCCCTGTTTTCTTGAAATCTTTGATATTTTCTAATATTCACTCATTTAAAAAGTCTGCACATCATTCAGATGGAAAAAAATAGAGGTTTAAACAAAATATATATAACTTTTAGCTCCAATCAGCCAGAAAATGTAGTTAAAGTCACAGAAGTCTAGTTTTTGCATCAGACGTGTCATGACCGTTCTGTACGTTCAATCCACACACACACACACACACACACACACACGCACATCTGTACGAGTCCGATATCGAGACGCCTTACCTTAATGAAACTGTGACCTGAGACAGTGGGGCAGTGAGTAAACATCCTATTCAACTTTTTACAAATGTTTATGCAAATCTGCAGGTTGCACAATTATGTCATCTTTGAAGTTAACACTATAGAAAGCAGGATTGTGAGATTTTTTATGGAGTTTTTACGCTTTATGTGCTCATGAGTAACAAAAAAAAATAATCGAGATGACGTGTAAAACAAGAAGAGTGTCATGTATGCTGGAGTTTGAGAATAGTGTTCAATTTGAATCGACCTTTACTCAGTGTGTACGTTTAATTATTCAGTACCTGCTCCTTTATTGCTCTTTGAAGACCTTTCAGAGAAAGACGCATGAAAGATTTACATATTTTTATTTTCTGGTAGTAAAACCAGCATGGAAAGTACCTCATCTCTCTCTCAGTAAACAAATCAGCAGGAAGCACCATCCAAAGCCACACGAGGAGGGACACACATCTTGCACGTCTGTGTAAGGGGAAGAAGAAAGCGTCTGAGTTTGTTCATGTCTGAATAATTTAAGGTCTCAGTTGCTGCTGCTGTTCCTCCTCCAGAGCGGCGTTGGTCAGTCGGAGGTGTTCTTTAAGAGAGCTGACCTCTCTGTCACTGAGCCCCTTCAGTCCACACAGCTCCACATACACGGCCTTGTAACGCTCGCTCAGCTCCTGCTTCTCCTACACACACACACACACACAGAGTAGAGAGAGTAACATGTCTCTCTGTGTTCTTTACTCAGCAGACTGACACAGTAGTGCGTACAGGCTTTAAGTCTGAAATGTCCATTGAAAAAAGCAATGATAGATTTTATTCAATCAGGTGAATAAAACACTGAACATGTAACACCTGAGAAGTGATTTCCAGAATGTTCCAACTCTTACAAACACGCAGTCCAGCATTACCTTCATCAGTGACTGGATCTCGTTCCTGAGGCAGCTGATCTCCTTGTGTAAGTACTCGATCTCATTCTCCTTCACTCGCAACAACATCTGCAACACACACACACACACACACACACACTAGGGTTACATCAGAGGTTAAACACTGCCTTAGCCTGTGTCTTTCTAAACACTCTTAATATGTATACAATACAAAATATACCAGAAACTGAAAACACACACACACAAAAACCCTCCTGTATTACCGTTTGTGACCACTAGAGGGCAACCGAAAGCTGATTTGTGCCTGCTCTTCGACAGTACACATTCAGGGTTCAGTGACGCTCCTCAGTAAAGGATAAAACACTCTGTGTCATGCTGATATAGGAAAGTAATCAGTGTCAGGGTGGTGTGATGAAGCAGAGTCACTGTTTTTACCCTGAAGTTGATCATTTTCCAGTAACAGCATGTCCTGAAGTGTGTTATTCCTCTTATACCACAGTGATTGGCCAACAGATATATTTATTTTTTTATTTATTACGGAATGACACATCATATGTTTTATCCATTTATAGGTACATTGTAATGTTGTGGAACATCTCTGAGACAGGTTAGCTCCTGTTCTCACTTATGTTATAGCAGCTATAAACGTCGTTCTCTCATGCACAAAACGTACAGTTACAGCCTCTGACTTTTACAAAGCGCTGACACTGGAGACTCCTTCCATAAATGTTACATAAACATCTCCTTACAGATAACTTCACCATTATCAACAATTTTTTCCCCCCGAAATCCACCCCTGACTACACTGTTACTAGTGAAACAATATACACATATTAGAAAGGGTGCATTATTATTTATTATTATTTACATTTATTCATTTTTTTTCACTGCCTCTTGTTTCTTTCTTTACCTCACACTGTAAAACACTCTGAGCTGCATTTTAACTGTATGAAAATGAGCGGTGTTATATAGACAGACACCTTACCTCCAGTTCTGAGGCGCTGTGCTCGTAGCTTCCGACAGCAATGACCCCTGACCTTTGACCCGTGATGAAGGATCGCATTAGACTCATTTCTTCGGTCAGACGTGCCTGCAGTTCCTGTTCGACCAGGGACAGGAAGTGACAGTATAACTGGCACAGAGTGACAGTGATCACTGATCTCTGCACACTGATCTTAGATCAGCTTGCTTTTTTTAAGCAACATTAACTGGAAAGATTCGTGTAGTTTAAACTGATGCTGGACCAGTGTGAAAAGGCTACATGCAAATGAGACAGGCTATTAACACTACGCCTGGATGCCAGTATGAAACAGGAAGTTGTGGTTGCCCAAGCTAACAGGGCTGATGTCTGTAACGGCACAGTTACTGTAATGACTGAAAGTCACTAAACACTAACTGTCATCGAATATGTCTACTTATTTACTTTAAAATGTATAAAATGTAACTCCAATTAACTCTTTAGCTTAATAGTAAAAGATTTATTATTAAACCCTCAAATAAAGATCATTATTATTTTAAAACATCCAGCTTCTTCCTGCTAGAATTAAGACATCTCGATTTGGTTTTGATAGAATTTATAATCAGTATTTATGTCTAAAGTCAGGCGTCCAATCAGCAGCTCTGCTTTACTCACACGCAGCGCAGGCACACTTCTGTCACTCGCTACCTCCTCTTTTTCTCTCTTCTGCTACTCTCTCTCTCATTCCATCACGCCGCTTTTCTCAAGTTAGTTTGTTTGTTTATTTATTTCTCTCTTTCTCTTCTGTCTCTTATTTTGTCACTCTTCTTTTCTCAGATGGGTTCTCTCTCCTTCCTTCCTTCCTTCCTTCCTTCCTTCCTTCCTTCCTTCCTCCCTCCCTCCCTCCCTCCCTCATCATTACTTTCTCCCCTCATTCTGTTTTTTCTCTTACTCTTTCTCTCTTTCTCTTCTGTCTCTTATTTTGTCACTCTTCTTTTCTCAGATGGGTTCTTTCTTTCTTTGTTTCTTTCTTCCTTTCTCTTTCTTTCTTTCCCTCATCATTGCTTTCTCCCCTCATTCTGTTTCTTCTCTTACTCTTTCTCTCATTCCATCACTGTTTTTCTCTAATTAACTCTCTTTTTCTGTTTTGTTGTTTTTGTCTTTCTTTCTTTCTTTCTTTCTTTCTTTCTTTCTTTCTTTTTATTTTCTTCCTCTCTTTCATTACTTTCTTTAAGAGTGCATGACGTATGTTGATGGGACGGTATGTTGATATAAGCCTGCCGTCACTCGTTCCTGCAGGAGAGAATGGTGTTTCCCGTTCTCGCTGGTGTACCTGGTTCTCTTTGCGGAGTTGTTCCACCTCTCTGTGCCTCTCCTCGATCAGTGTGTGTCTCTGTCCTGTGGCGTCCTGTAACTGAGTCAGCTCCACACACCTCTGAGTGTAACGCTCTGAGAGACCATCCAACTCCTGCTGCAGAGAGACGCGCTCGGACCTGACGCACACACACACACACACACACACACACACACACACACACACACACACACACGATGGATTATTCATTGACTGAAGAACAGATGTCTGCTTTAATGGGTTAATTGATCTGGTGACTGATTGAACCGATTCACTGAAAATCTGTTTAGTACCCACTCTGCTTTTGTTCCTTTGTCGCAGCTCCTTTTGTCCGACACTCCTGCACCCTACACAGCTGTTAGCACTGCACTGCCTCCTTTGAAAAGAGCTGAGCCATGACTTTATGCCCACGTCTCACCTTTGACTCAGATCATTATTTCACCTTAATAGTGCAGATTTGTAACTAAGAGCTGCTGATGCTGTAATCATAAACACTGTCCTGTTGCTCACTCTCCTTCAGGGCCTGCTCATAATGAACATCCCATAAACACACCCAGTACTGTTGGTCTTTACTTTCCAACACTGTGTAGTGATTTATAATCTCACTCAGGGAGTTTTTCCTCTGGCTTGCTCTGCTATGTGACAATGTGTACTAATAAAATGAAATTGAACTGGGAAGGTGGCATCTTATTGTAGGGATATGGATGTCTTCGTTAACATGGAACTTGAAAAATGGACTACGTGTTTCATTTCCTTAACTACGGTCAAGACAAACTCCATCCCGCCGGATAACGAGGTCTACTATCAATAATTTAAGTGCACTATGCACACTATTTACACACACTAGACGCATTGGGAAAGCTTCCTGGTTTCTTGTAAGCTAGGAAGTTGGGCTTTTCCTGCGTCGTTTGATTTTTGGTATCAGCCAGGGTAAGACTGTGGGACGTCCATTGTGGGTCACCATCTCACTTGAATGTTACTTACAATTCAGCCCCTAAATACAGTCTATGGCAACCACAAGCAACCGTTATGAGTTTAAAGGATGAATTGAGGACTGAGGGGCTTTTAGCTTCAAACAGTACAAAATGCTTATTTGTGAATGGTGAATGTAACCCATCCTGATTATACTATGTATGTATATATATGTATATATATATATATATGTGTGCGTGTGTGTGTGTGTGTGTGTGTGCGCGTTATGTTTGCCATTGACGAATAAATATTTGGAATGGGAAAATATTTCAGGTGAGGTCCAAACCCAAAGTCCATTCCCTATATCTACACCTCTGTATCTAGACTTCTTCTTTGTTTACTTTGCTTTGCAGTTTGTCACGCAATGGAATGTGCACTCACTTTAGTACAGTGGAGTCTGTTTGTTCTCCTCCTCTCACTCTCTCCATCTCCTCCTGATGGGCGTTTCTCAGACCTTCTATCGCTGCCGAGAGAGTGATGGAGTCAGCGAGACAGCACACAACAGCATGCTCACTATCAATAAGCTCCATAGCATAGTCATATCATCTTTCTGAAGCCAGTATTCACCTTGTGCCGCGTGGTGCGCCTCCTCTCTCAGCATCTGCTCTCTCTGAGTCTCCATCTCTCTCATCTCTCTCTCATGCGCTCTCTCCATCTCCTGCAGTCTCGTCCTGTGCTCTCTCTCCACCTCTTCCAGTCTGGAGGCGCAGGGCGACCCCGGGCCGCAGGGAACCGCAGAATCAGAAGAGGCTCTGCCTTTACGCAGCACCTCGATCTGCTGCCTCAGAGACATCACCTGAGAACGGGGAGACCCAAGGGACAAAAACGTCGCACTTCTGCTTCGAAAGGATATCATGATGATATCTTTTAGATCTTTTTAAAACAAATATGTATATCTTCCCTTTCATATGTGTTTATGTTTTTAAAATATCACACAATGATCATTATGAGTGAGCGTAATGATACATGGCGTGCAATATGTATCACGATATTTAGGTTTGCAAACAATATGCAAGCAAAACATTTAGGTTTTAAATGAGTAGCAAAGAAGTTACAGAATCGCTACAGAGTTAGAGGTTCAGTCAGCTGTGTGCTGGTCAGTTAATAAAAGTCAAACATTATACTGACAAATAAAGTGTACTGTGATGTGAATTCTCACTAATTTAATGGTAAAAGTTTGAGAAATGTAATATCTCTATAATATTATAGAAAACAAATTCATGAGTTTATCTGAGACAGTGCACTGGAATACCTCACTCTGAAGTGCCTCGTTGGTTCCTTGTGGAGCCTCTGAGCCAATCAGAGATAAAGACCTCATCTCCCCAACAGGAATCTTCTCAAAATCCTCCCACTTCTTCTCGATGTCCGTCCCCGTCATGGTCTCGGGGATCTGCGGCATAACACGAGTCACCGCCCCCTTTTTCAGCTGCACTTTGTCCCATGGGCTGTCGGCCTCTCGGTCCGAGACGCTTTCCTGGAACCACTTAGTCCTGTCCCCTAATCGCTTTTCCTGTTCCTTGTCTCGGCCCACGCCTGCCTCCCGGTGATTGGTCAAGGGCAATGACATCATGTCTGGGTCATTGTGAGATGGGCTTGTGGTCTCTGACCCTGAATCATGCAGATCTGGATGTGAGAACCTGAAAGTTTCTGCATTTCGGGAGGTGGAATTGGTGCTGCCTGAGTGTCTGAGAAAGATGATCAGATGAAAGAGTTATTTTTTTATATATGGTATATATATATTTTTATATATATGGTAATACACACAAGGAAAACCCTCTGTTATGAGGCTCTACAAAGAACCTATAAAGGATACACCATAGGTTAAATTTAGGGTGCTAACAGGAACCTGTTTTTTCTACATCTGGTTCACATTAACGTGGTATTAATTAATGTATATTTGAAAAGCGGTAAAGCTAGATTAATTGTTTTTGGTTAATTAGTTTGTTTAATTTGGTTAATGTCTCCAGGTAAGAGTGATATTCGGGGGATGCTCTGTACCGTGCATTATCAGGTGATTCATTCGTTTTGATGCGTTTCTGCAGAATGTCGATCCAGTTCCTCCTGATGCGGGAAGTCATGGCTGACAGAGTGATTTCTGCATCTCTCATCTGTACACCGGCAGACAGAACACATCCAGAACATGGCAGACATGCACCAGTTAATGTTTACATTGTACAGTTCATAGTCAACAAATTCAAAATTACTGATCATCAGAAACACATACAATTTCAGAACATACAAATACACTTATGTCTAAAGAAGACTAGGTGTGTAAAAATCGCAGGCCTATCTTCTGTGCTTGTCAGTTCTAGTGAAGAAGGCGTGGCCTATGTGCCAGTCAGTCTCAGTAAGGAGGCGTGGCCTCTGTGTCTGTCAGTCTCAGTAAGGAGGCGTGGCCTCTGTGTCTGTCAGTCTCAGTGAAAGCGATGTGGAGGAGATAAGATCTGTTTGCACAATACTGAATCATAGTGTATTGCATTATATTGCATCAAAGCCACTCTAAATTGTGTCATATTAAATCTTTGGCCGCCTTAACAGGATTTTCTTTAAATTGAGTCAATGATCTCAGTCTCTCTCTTGGAGTAGATTTATATTTGCTCTTTAAACAATTAAACAATATAATGTTATACAGAACATTACACCGTAGGTAGTAGGATCTACCAGCTTCTCAAAAGAGTGTAAACTTTTAAATTTAATTTTGTACCAAAACATACGTCAGTGCTAAAGCACGGGCAACAAAATATTCTTACATGTATCTGAAGTCCATAGTTCTTATCTGCTTCAAACTCGACCACTTCTAGACAGCATGAAATATCAATCTCTCCATCCGGCCCAGCCCTCTATTAAACATAAACAATACAAAACGGTTTATTCGGCACTCGGAAGCCCTCGTACGTCAAAGAGAGACAGTAATTAAAACACATTTCCCCCTAACAGCGATTTTACAATGTCTATATTTATCAGAATTGCTTCCTTTCTGATATTAACGGACGTTCCTTAGAGATTTAAACACATCGCATTGTGCACAGATTTATAATCCTAAATCAATAACAGCAGCTCAACTAGGTTTTAGCAATCAATAGAAACAATTCATTTGCATTTAAGGAAAAAGCATTGCAGAAAATTTACAGCACAACTCCTTTAATTAGGTGCTCCTTAAAAAGGCAGCGATTAGTGGTTACAATCAGATTAAATAAATAAATATATAAAACTTTATACACACACACACACACACACACACACACAATATATATATATATATGGCCAAAAGTTTGTGGACACCTGACCATCACATTCAATACTGAACATCACATCGCATTCCAGATTTAATCCCCCTTTGTTGTCATAATAAGCTCCACTCTTCTGGGAAGGATTTCTACTAGATGTTGGAGCGAGGCTGTGGGGATTTGTGTTCATTCAATCACAAGAACATTAGTCAAGTCAGGCCCTGATGTTGGTGAGGAGGTCTGGGGTGCAGTCGGTGTTCCAGTTCATCCCAAAGGTGTTCAGTGGGGTTGAGGTCAGGGCTCTGTGCAGGACACTCGAGTTCTTCCACCCCAACCTTCACACACCATGTCTTCATGGAGCTTGCTTTGTGCACAGGGGCATCGTCATGCTGGAACAGGTTCGGTCCTCTTAGTTCCAGTGAAGGTAAAATTGTAAAGCTACAGTGTACAGAGACGCTCTATACAACTGTGTGCTTCTAACTTGGTGGCAACAGTTTGAGGAAGAACCACTTATGGGTGTGATGGTCAGGTGTCCAAAGACTTTTGGCCATATATTGTGTGTGTGTGTGTGTGTGTGTGTATATATATATTCAGCTCACCTCCTCAGCGTCAGGGCTGGTATAGTATTTCAGTCCAGAGCCGTCCAGCACAAACCAGAACTTTCTCCACTAAAGGAGAGAAGGAGAGGAGAGGAGAAACATCCATAATGTTTATTCAGCACAAAAATAATACTGGATAATACTGGAGGAGAATGTTCAAAATCTTCAAGAAGAAGTACTATTTAAACTATCTGTGTGTAAATGCTCATTTCTGTCTTTATGTTTTTATGTATATTTGGACACATGCATTTTAAATATGTAAAATAAAAACTAACTGAATTGGAAGAGACTGTCGATATTCAACTTTTCGCCTATTAAATGGTGTGAAATTTACTTTCCAAACTTAAAGTTTCATAGTAGACTCTGTAGACACTGTCATAGTGTTCTCTGTTTTGTATTTGTCAACAAAAAAATGATGGAACACAGCAGTTAAAAGTTGTTAAGTTTACGTCACTTACAGCAACATGAGACAGTGCGGACATTTGCGGGTGACAAAGTTGAGCAGAATTTAACTTTATGTAAATGAGAATCATAGCGCTATAGCAGTTATAAATTGGTGGGAGGAATGGACAGATTCAAAAAACATTACTGACTTACATTAAAACATTTTACATTTATATTTTAATCACTTACTTTGAAAAAAAAATAATGCAAGGTAAAACATCTATAAAACTTTACGGAGGGTGGATGAGTGTAATTAGCTCATTAACAACCTGCAGCAAAGTGTAACATAAAGCTAGCTCACTTAATTTGCTGTGTTAGCATGCTAAGTCACTGCTATGTTACCTGATAATTACTATACAATTTTTATTTTGCTTGCAAACATGCACTGTTCGCACAAATTGATTGGCACAAAGACCAAATATGATAAAAACAGATTTTAAAGTTTAACTGCGAACCAAAAGTATAACTTATCCAGGTTAGCTTTTTCAGCTGATTAGCCATTTTCTTGCGAAAACACCACTGTATAAAGTTCTATTTTTAGAAGAATGAAGACGCGTCAACAGGTTGTACTTGTCGGTAGGGAAAAAGTCCAGGAAAGAATTGAGCTGCAAATGAAAAGTCACGTTATAACTGTTAGCTTAACCATCAACAGTTCAGACGTAACGGGCAGAATTACAGAGAACAGATTTTTGTCCTCCAGGGACTCCTTCTATTGTTTCAACCAATCCATGTATGAAATTTAATGAATGCAATGTAACAATTGAACTACCATGCATGTTAAATCAACGTGACTGTTTTGCTAGAGAATCTGTGTTATCTCTGATTCTACCAGTGAGTGTTCCTGTGCAGATTATTTGATTAAGGTTATAGGGAACCATCTTCTGAAACTGTTATTACCTAATAAGGAGATACTTGTATACACCTTTTCTATACAATCTCTATAACAATTATGAATTTTCACTATTGTGTTACCTATTGTTACAAAATAACCTAATAACCTAAAGTTATTGATTTCTTATTATGTGATGGCATATGTTGCAAAGATAATGAAATGAAGCATATAAAGCACTTACTGTTTTCTTCACTTTTGATTGTTTTTACAACATTGTAAAATGGAAGTATTTACATTTAAAAATGTATTTGTAGGCTGTGCCAGGGTTACATACACTTAACAGGAAGAATAATAGCACATGGAAAATGTTTGGACCCCCAAATAATGTACCTTTTGAATTAAATAGACAGTCTTTTTACATCAACTTATCGGGACTGGATTCACTGAAGCTAATCCGAATATTGATATTATTGTTGGTACACTTCCACACTGTGATGGACTGACATCCCATCCAGGGTGTATTCTTGCCTTGTGTCCAGTGTTTCCGGGATAGGTTCCCGATCCATCAGGACCCTGACCAGGATAAAACGCACACTGAAACTGAATGAATGAACTTTGATAAGGGATGGTAGTGGTCTCCACCAGTGCCACATAATTTCGTTGTTCGTCTTTCGGCTGCTCCTGTTAGGGGTCACTACATTGGTCTGCATATTTGATTTGGCACAGTTTTTAAGCCAGATGCCCTTCCTGACCCAACCCTCCCCAATCTTTTTTTTATCTGGGCTTGGGACCGGCACTGAGAACACACTAGCAACCACTAACCACTATCCTAACCACTAGTCCTGTAGGGACACATAATAAAAAGTGATAATAAGTCACAAGACCTGTTGGCTGGTCATCATGAACACCTTGGGGTTCCCAGTTTGAGAACTGCATGCTAAAACTTCCACATTTATGCCATTTGGCAGACACCCTGATCCAGATCAACTTATGATCTCATTTACACAACAGAGCAGTTGAGGGTTAAGGGTGCTGCTTAGGGGACCAGCAGTGGTAGCGCGACATTGCTGGGATTTGATCTCACAACCTTCCCAGCCATAGTCCAACATCTTAACCACTGAGCTACCAAGCTCTAATTTTATAACCCACATAGGGTAATTTGTAATCACACTACTGAGTTCACAACTAGAGATGAAAACACCTGCTGTCAATCAGACACGCCCCCTTCATCACTGTTCACCTGCACACACTTACACACTCTCTCTTACACACACATACACACGCACTCATATCATGTTTGTAATGTAATATAAAATGAATTCAATGACTTACCGTCATCGTTGAATAATGTAAGTCGGTTGAAGGCATGAAACAGGAAGAGATGAAGTTGTTATGCGCCGACCCAGTTTCCGTATAGTATCTAGTGTCAGCAAATCATCTGGTTTAAAACGTCAGGCAGCAACTTTTCAGGTTTGTTATCGAGGAATAAAATAAATTGTGCGTATACTTCTTTAGAATTAAGGGTAAAAAAAATCGTTTGTTGGTTATCAATGACTTTATTCGCTTCTTAAGTAAAACAAAAAAGGCACAGGAATTTTAAACCTTACAGCCCTCTGTCTGCGGTTTTGGAGCGCAGCCACTCTGGTCGCGAACAACTAGTCACGTGACTTCCGTGCTAGTGGCGCGAATCATAAAGCCGTTAGCCCAAACGCCATTACTGTCTCCCCTCAGTATCCGCAGGGTAACAAATTTCTGTCATAACTGGTTTTATTTAACTTTCTAAAGAAACCTACCTCTGTGTAGCTCATTTTCCAAGCTGAATAGTGAGACAGCTCTGCCTGAACCCGAAACAGGACACCAAAACCTCCCATATCGTGGTATCTGACTCTGTGTGTGTGTGTGTGTTCGTTCATGAGGTAAAGGTTACCTGCATCAATGGAGAGTCACATTGTTTTCCCTCATGTCTATTTGAAGAGTTATTTTCTTCTGTGGACCTCTGCAATTCACGAAAGACATGCTAGAACACATCTTTCTATAGAAATACGCAATACACCATTGTATTTGAGGTAAATCCTATTGACATGGATGTTTTGTGGAGCTTCCTCTCAGGCACATGAGCATGTCGGTTACCTATGCTTGTAATTGACATACTAGCTCTGATATCAGCATCGAAAAAGAAAAGTAGGATTCATGCATCTTATGTTACAGTTGTAACGATTAACATAAGTATTGGAATCAAACTAGCACCTTTAATTGTCCATGTGAGTGGCATTGTGAAAACAGGTGCCAAGTATCTCACCTGCGAAACCTGTGTTATGCCTGAGATGGTGCTGTTGGTTTCAGATGAGCCTCCTGTGTCCTTGTCATGGCGTCTCCTGTCCCTCTCCCTCTCTCTACGGTCTCTTCCTCTCTCCCTCCCTCTCCCTCGTTCCTCAGGTTCTATGTATTCGCCACGGCCTTCTCTCTCTTCTCTATAGCTGAGAGAGCATGAGGAAAAAATATTTAAGAAAGATGGAAATTCGAAGGTCCCTTCCTCTCTGAGCATTTTTCCACTGCATATTCAAAAACAAGAATCGACCCAAACAGGAACCAGCAGAATTGGGGGTTTTAGCATGTTTGATCAACTTGAGGGAAGACATGAGTGGCCACACTGACATTAAAAGCATCATCATTATGATGCACAGTGATACTGTGGTTAATGTCTACTGATTGACTGCTTGGTTACCAAGCTTATATCAATGTAATTCCTGACAAAAAGAGTCATCATCCATCCACTTTTTGCAGTTTTCTGTTATCAACAAAGAAAAAGTCCGTTAAACAAAAAAGTTTGCGAAATGAAGTGACTTTGTGGCCAAGTGTGGTGAGCCATACTCGGAATTTGTGCTCTGCATTTAACCCATCCAAGTGCACAC
>CM074970.1:13934831-13948218 GCA_037577455.1 Pangasius macronema
CACAGAGTAGTGGGGGAAACTATCGGGGTTAGCAAAATGACCATCTATCACTGTGTGTATGCTGCGTACACAGCTATTGAAGAAAAGTTAATGCGGTGTTATATCAGGCTGTGGAATGTAGCAGAGGCCAGTGAAATTGCATACCGTAATTCCCACATTTTGTGCCACAGGTTTACAGTGCGGTGGATGGCATGCGCATCCCTATTCTTCCCCAGGCGAATGGATAATTTCTGTCATGTGACCCTTTTTTTTGTGCATGAATGACATTTTTCTCGACAAAAACTGTTTCCAAGCAATTTTTTCACAACATATGAAATATCGACACACAATTTCTGCGCTAAATTTAAATGAAAAAAGATTACGTCGACACTTTTATTGATAAATTGCATTTCCATACGCTATATCGGTAAACATTTCAATGCGCTAAACATTTTTTCACAAAAAATTCCTTAGATGGAAATGTATCTCTTGATGAATCTGGAGCAGGTAGAAAAAATACACAACCAAAACCATACATGATTGGGTACAATGGAAAAAATACAGATTCAGTTTTTTGGTAAGAAAAGTTCTAGTACTGCAGTGGAAAAAGGCCCTTGTCTCTCCCCCCACACTTTTTTTTTTTTTTTTAAAAGAGTCTCCTACCTGGGTTGTTTGTCTCTATGTGGACTGCGACTCTGAGGCCTCCTTCTCACTATGATAGCCTCATCTTCTTCTGGATACAGATTTACTCTGGGAATATCAGCTATGACCACATAGTCATCTATTGTCATCTCTGGCACAGGTGGCTGGCTCTTAGATCTTGTGTTTTCAGAGAGTATCAGTGCCTCCAGACCACGTCGAATGGTGCTTCTACTTCTCTCAGTGGTCTGGTTGTCTGTTTTTGTTGTTTCTCCTTGGGTTTGCTTTGATGATGAGATGTTATGCGATGACTCTGGGGAAGCTGAGCTCATGGGAGACTGTGTCGTCCCATGCCAGGACCCCTGTGATTGGCTAACATCTGTTCTGGAGTGCCTGTCTGATGTGGATGATTTTGATAATGGTCGTCCTTTATCACCTCTGTAGTGGTTTTCTTTTCTATCACTCATGAAGTTATGACCATTTTTATTAGAATCTCTACGTGGAGGTGAACTGTCATGACTGTTAGAGCCTGTGTTGCAACCACTGATGCGACTGTTATACCCACTCATATGACTACTTCCTTTTGGTGAAAATTGACTCCTGTTGTACTCGCTACCTGGTGGTGAGAAATCTCTGCTGTTGCGTCCACTTTTCCGACTGTTACAACCACTACTGCGGCTGCTTCGCCCATTTTCATAACCGTAACTATCAGTTTCCAGTTTGGACCTAGATCTTTTTGACCAACCATTTCGTCCCTGTTGTGATGTGTCTGACTCTGCTGAACTAGCAATTGATTGTAGATTACGATACAGCTTTTCCGAGTCCAGACTGTGTTGGTCATAGGAACTCTGGGAAGGAATTTGCTTTTGGGAGTTGGTCAATGAATCTGTATATCTTTTAGAAGCAGATGTTCGAGAGGGAGAGCGCGTCTGGGAGACCACAGAGACTTGTCTTGTTGCTGGACTGCATTTTCGAGAAGCTCGTTTGGATGAAGTGTGAGAGGTCACAGAAAGATGGGAGGTTGAGCCTCTGCGATGGGAGGAGCTGCGGGATTGCCTCTGCGGAGAAACTTTGGTGGACCTTGGGCTACATGAACGAGGGCTTGCACGTGACTGACTGTCACCACGTCTGAAGTTCGAATAGGTCATGCAGCGTAGAGGAGAGAGGCCGCTCATGGCTTCATTGCTAAGTGTGTCATGGCGCCTCCTGTAGGATGGAAGGCCCAGTTCAGGATTTCGGAAAGGAATAGTGTCTTTGCGTTCAGGACTGCAGCTGCTGGGAAGAGGGTGTCCTCTCTCGTAGTACCGGACGGGAGCAAGAGGGCTATCATTCGGCAGTTCTCGGTCACGGGACAGGAAGCGGTTGGCTCTTTGGAAAATGGCACGAGTGCTACTTTGATCCCTCTCTTTTTTTGGTTCTGTTCGAGAAAAACGTGTCGTAACTGTTACAGTGCTTCCAACATAATACATAATGCATGTAATGCACCTTGTCTGACCTTTACAATGGGTGATTGGTGATAACTCATGTATTTACATGTTCTCTCTTTCAAATGCCTTTGAATCAGCATCACAATTCAAGTGTCTTCATTAAACTTATCATTTTATGTGGTGAACAGTAGAACTGAAGGTTCATATGTTTGGAAAAGGTAGTTAGATCAAAGCTGCATGAATGAGTCTCCAAGTATTTTGACCACTATCAATACACAAATCATGGATGAATCAAGATAAATTGAGTGTATTATGAATGGTTTATTTTTTTTTAAATTACTATTTATTACTATTAAGTCCAAAATATTGTTTCAATAGGCCAGCATCATGATAATCCACTGCGGAAGTTTAATACCATTATCTTATGACTGGTGCTCAAGAAAAGAAATACATTAAAATACTGAATATGGTTAAACAAAACTTTTTTTAAAATCAATTTTTAAGCCCTGCACAGGTATATCCCAACTCACCTGTGCGTTGACTGACACTGCTCCTTCTACTGGTGTTTCTACTGCGTGACTCCATCTCGGAACGGCGGTCAGAATGCTGCAGAGGAGAATCAAGTTGAGTCATTGTCTAGGAAGCTCTCCAGATTTGAAGAAGGGTTGTAGAAGTATTCCTTGGCTATACTTGTGTCCTTCCATCTTGAGATTTCATTTAAGTGCTCTCCTCCCTCTGGAGTTGCTTGCACTCAACACTGAATCTTCAGTTATCTTTGATTAGTGACCGATGCAGGTCTCCTTGGTCCTTGGTCTTAGTAGGGTCTGTAAGAGAACAGAAAACAACATAAAATAATGAATTATAAAGTAAGATCCCAGATAACAAAAGATAAAAATCTACCGGCTGTGTTGGTCACACAACCTGAGTTCAGCCATCTTATTTCTAGGCCAAGAGGAACAGGAACACTACAACAGCACGGCAGCTGATCGTTAAGCACACTACACTTTAATCTGGCTGATTGTTAAAATGTGACATAATCCAACCAAGAGTGAATAATTTAGAATGACGAGGTGAAGAGAGAGAATCCTTTGTCGCTTGATAGGTGCAATCTTAGCAGGATCCTTAGCAGAAACAGGATATTTTAATGTGAATCAGGAAGTACACCAGTCCCTCAGAGCTCAAAGTTCAGATGGGGTTCATGCCAATGATTAGACTAAGCACATTAATCAAGAGCGACAAACGAATGAATGAATTCAATTAACAGCTAAAGATTATTAAATTACACATTAAAACAATGGGATTAAGGGACAGATACTGGTCAAACTAAGACATTCTAATACAGTAAGCAGCACACAAATAAAACATAATCTTTACTAGCTACAGCAGAGTGCTAGGCTCTACAAGATCAAGACACCGCACAGAGAAAGAGTATATACTCACTGCTAAGAAGCAACGCTCACACCTAAGAGTCTCCTGTCAAACTTGCCAGAGTCTTATCCTTCCCCTCCTTCTCTCCATCCCCTCATCCCTGCACCTCCTGTTCTTTCGTTCATTACTTTAGACGCGTCAGAGTGTAACATAAGCTAGACTCGGCCTCCACTCATGACTTTTTCATAATGTCCTGTGCTGCCACTGCCTTGCTCCTTGTTTTTTTTTTCACTTGTCTTTATTCTTCCTGTTTTTTCTTTCTATACTAACTGAAACTGATTACATCTTTGAAACATCTTTACCTCCTTGTTCCTACGTCTTTTATGTTAAACCTTCTTTAATTTGTTGCACATTTAAAGTCATAATACAGTGGTTTTGCTAAAACGTGGCAGATGGTAATTGACCCTAAGTTTTGACTATTTGAGCACTGCATTACTTTTTGGTGTCCATGTTATGTGGGGATATAGCGTTACTGTCAGTTCCCTGAGGACACCACATGATCTGCTCATTAAATTGCAATGAGATCACAGAGCAAACCTTCTCATTCCCGGCCCAGTTTTCCATTGAGTCAGCTAGGTCGTTTGTGCTAATTAAAGGATCAAGCATGTTCCTCAAGTGCTAGTTTTCAGTAAAATTACCAACTTTTGAGGTTATTCTTTTAACCCAAAATTTAGGACTGACAATTGGGCAAGATAATGTAATGTAAGGTAAGGAGTAGCTTATAAATTGGTATATAAAAGTGTGACATGAAGTAAATATTAAAGTAGTAAAGTTATGCAAAGTTTGCCTCTAAGTAATTCAAGCATGGTTAGCAGAACGGAGCAAAATGAGCTTGGCCCAAACTTAAAATATTTCCATTGTCTCTATCTTCCTTGGCCATGTTGGGTCTAGCTGGTGTTTTCTGCCTGCAGGGCGCTTTGACTCAGGAGGACAGACAACATCTGTCGTTCCTTGCCCCACAGTTCCCCCACTCCCCATCGCATCCCATCCCTCCCCCCCTTGTCCATCCATTCAGAGACACACACTGGCACTCCCAAATGTTGCCCTTTTGTATTGCGCCATTGTCCAGTGCAGCATTGTGCATGACGCCGCCTACTCCCCAGAGTCCCACTGATGACTGTCGTAAGAGACCTGCACAAAAGTTACTACTTTCACGGTGTTCTAAATAAGTTTCTCTATCCAAGTTTTAACTAGCCTTGAGATAGATTTGTATCTAATGATTAAAACTAATCATGACTTTTTTTAAATTGAAGTGTGTAATTGATTAGAAAAATATTACATTTAAAAATTAAAAGGAAAATTAAGATGTGTGTACTTTCAGATTAGCATTGTTGAAGTAGTACAAAAATGAAAAAATAAAGTTTTTGTATTGGTCCTTGCACACTTTGTAGGTTCAGTTATCGGCATAATGCTTTTCACACCTCTAGCTGATAAAAAATTCAGAATGGTTTCTCTGCTCATGTTGACAGAGTTGTCGGTATAATTGGTCCGTTTTGCCATGTTTTTCAGAGCCCTGGTCTCTGTGTTATATGTGTGGCCGAGCCAGAGGGAAGACTGTATGGGCTTTGAATGGCTCGGTATGGGGTGAGCAGGAGGCTGCAGCAGATGGCAATGATTAGCTCTGTTCACATCCCTATCAAAAGGACTGAACACCCCCCTCCCTCCATCCGTCCACCCATTCCTCTAAAGGACCGCTAATAACTTGGAGAAAACTGACTAACAGCTATAAAATTCCAAAAAAAAAAAAAAAGTTCAGAGAAGAGATTTCCAATTAAACCACAGATGTCATAAACACAAACTAGAAAAGTGTGTTACCTCATATGTAAATGTTTATCTTAAATACTGAGTCAAGTACAAGGTGGTAACTTAAAACTGAGTTAAAACTGAGTGAAGTAAGTGAAGTGAACATGTAGCAGTGCAAGCCATTTTTAATATTTCATATTTTTCTTTATTTGTAAAAATAATTTAAGCTAAATCCTTCTCAAAATGAAAACAAAAGCCAAAACGGGGGGAAAAAAACAATAGCATTAATAACATTCTTTTTACAATCCTCTTAAATAATAATATTTTGAAACATCCCAGCAACCCGAAGTGCCATTGCGAGTAACGAGTACAACTTAAGAAAGAACTTAAATAATCTTAAAAACCTTACAAAAATTTTGAAATACAACTTAAATAAAATAAATTAAATCATACACATTTTGTAATAAAGAAACAAGCAGAACAAACAACTTAGGATATTCATATTAACACAAATGCTTTTTTTATGACTGAACATAATTACATACTTATACGAAACCATATAAACCATATTACAAAAAGAAGTGGAGGCTCGGAAGACTTAGAATTTTTTTTGCGCACTCATTTTTTTTTCCCATTTACACAGTGATCAAGTAATACAAATATAGTCTTCACTGGTCATGTGACAGAATATGACATCGTGCACCATTTAACCTAGTGAAAGACAGGCCAGTATGGCCAAACATCCACCGTTTTGATGTGGTCTCTTGCACACTGACTTGTGGGGCTTGGAGATACTGGCGAAAAAAAACAGCAAATGTTGCCAAAATATTGCTAAAACGTTGCCACGACGTCGCCATAGAATCCACGAGATGGACATTGGCAAAAACGCTGTGATACATTTCTTAATCTACTCTTCTTTAACATCTTTCACGTTTGGTGCATTCTCTGGGCACAGTAATAGCACCTGTGTGGGCATTGGAGAAATTGGCGAAAAAATACAGCAAATGTTGCCAAAATATTGATAAAACATTGCCACAACGTTGCCATAGTACCGCACACCACATGGCAGAACATTGCGATACATTTCCTCGAATTCCTACTTCTTTTTCTTCTGAACATTTTTCCTTTTCATATTTTGTGTCATAAACCTAAACAATATCAGAATGGACACACACTGTCCAACACCTTTATAAAATGGCTTTACAGGTAAATTTTACAGATACATTTGAAAGAGGGGTGGTAAACGTTCTGTGACCACTCCTCTGTTCATTTCAGGACGTTTCCAAGCATACAGGCCATCATTTGCCTGTGATTTGTTCAGAACAGAGAACCAGCTCACCCTGAATATCAGTTAAATCAGTCCTACTTTCTCAGCAGCAGTAATCACGAGGTGGGACATTTCCACCTAAGGTTTTGAGCAGCAGCATTTTCTATGGAAGTTCAAAAGGTCCTCCATAGCACCCAATGAGCATCGGCTTCCTTGAGGCCAATTACACCTGAGCAAAGGAAAAAGAAAACAAGATTGTGATTAGTTACCGAAAATGTAAGGAGAAGGAGAACATGCTGTCAAAGAATTAATCTTATCGTTTTGTTTGATACTCACCTCGGTTGCAATTACACATTCATCTTTTTCCTCTGACATGACCATGACGGACTTGTATTTGGTGTCGACGCACGCCGACACGGATGCCGATGCAGATGCGCATGCTGACTCAGAATACAGTGAATCGGAATAGTTCGACTCAGGATACTTTGATTCAGAGTACTTCAACTCTGAGAACTTGGACTCAGAGCATCTTGACTCAGAATACTTTGATGCGTCACTGTGAATGAAGAAGATAAATAAGACATTAGTATTGCTGGTAATATTTTAGTGGTAAAGATATAACATGGCTCAAAAAGATTTTGTTGATTTTGATTTTCACCTTTTCAAGCGTTTTCTGCGTTTTTCTTCAAACTCGCAAGAGTCTTGCAAGCTTTGGCACTTCACATCTTCACAGCTGTCGGCCAATTCCTTTGCTGCTGTCTCTTTCCCAATATGCTCCAGCTTCACCTCATGCTTGACTTCATACTTTACTTCATGCACAAGGTTGTAGTCAGAGGCATGGTGCCTTGACTTATAGCCACTCTTCTCTGTATTGGAGCTCAAGTCATGCTCACTATGGAAATCTATCTTCTTGTTGATGTTTTTGACTGGTGCCAATCCCGACACCACACTGACGCTGAGGTCCTTATCCCGATGGCAGTTATTTGTGAGGTTGTTGATAGTCTCACTTTCCCCATTTGCTGCTTCTTCCTCACGGCTTTTACGCCGCTGCTGCACCTTTGATCGCACACATACCACCAGAACAGCACATGCCACAATCAGCAGAAGCACCAGCAACACGCCTGAGCCCACCGCTGTCCATGGTATGTCACTGGCAGCCTGGGATGCACGTTCTGGAAGCAGGAACTGGCAGTTGCGTCCTCCATAACCGGGCACACAGGCACAAACATAGCGGTTGTTACGTTCATGGCATGTGGCGCCATTGTGGCAAGGGTTGTGCTGGCAGCGACTGATAGGCGAGCTGCAGTTACGTCCTGTATAACCAGGTGGGCAAGTGCATGTGTAGCCGTTGGCGCCCTCCTGGCAGGTACCACCGTTCTGGCAGGGGAACAAGGAGCACTCATCGCTGGCACGGTCACAGTTCATCCCGGTGAAACCCTCAGGACACTGGCACAGGTATGAGTTCACTAGATCCACACACCGGGCACCTGTAGGATAAAAAATTTAATATAACATCATATATATAACAGAGCAAGTTTGTTTACCAGACGACCCATGTTTGTCAAGCAACCTAAGGTAAGAATACTCGTCTAGGATCAGTTCTCTTCTGACATGTTAACTATTCACAAGGGTGTAAAAAGCAGGCTAGGTTTTTATGATGTCAAATAACCAGTCATACCATTTGAACAAGGGCCAGATGTGCAGTGATCAATCTTCTTCTCACAGTTAAAGCCAGCATAACCTGTGGGACACTGGCAGAAGTAGCCACCATCAGGGTTATCAGCACAGCGTCCCCCATTGAAGCACGGACCATCTGCACAAGTCATGGCACTGAGTTCACAATTTTTGCCATAGTACCCAGGAGGACAGGCGCAGGTGTAGGTATTTTCCAGATCCTGGAAGATAACATGAAATTAATGCAGGATAAGCAACAAAACACTTGACTTGAAAACTGTAAACCATTGGTACTTTAACATAGGGACAATTTTTCATAGATTGGATGGAGTTATTTTATGTTATGTAAAAATGTACAATGACTGAAAAAGTCAACAGGTATCGAATTAATGTGTACACTGGAGTCCTCTAAAATCTGTAGTGTGAGTGTAGAAACTTACAGTGCAGCTCCCTCCATTGCGGCATGGATTCCCTGCACATTCGTTGACCTCGATCTCGCAGCTGGTGCCAGTGAATCCCGGGCGGCAGGAACAGGTGTAGCTGCCTTGACCAGTGTTGCTACAAGTGGCTCCATTCAGACAGGGCTTGTGATGTGTGCAGTAGTTCAGATCTGGAGGGAAGGAAAGACACGTGCAACAGACGGGGATTAGTGTGATGAAAACAGCAGCTCATGGCTGACCAGCAGCTGGACAGCTGCTGACTTTTCTGTCTATTTTGTCTTGCATCTTTTGGTTATCCTTTCACTTCTCTTTCTGCGTTCTGTCGAGTCATTCTTTTCCTGTGACTTTTGTACTGAGTCATTATTTTTAAAAAATGTTTTTTATACGCTATTGTTTTTCTTCTACCTTTTTCTGTTTTCTCTCTACATACATTTGTTTTTCGGTTCTTACCCTGGTTGCAGAAAAGGCCACCCCATCCCTCCTGGCAGTTGCATTGCCATGGCTGCTGGCACGTTCCGTGAAGGCATCCTGGGTAACGAATGCACTCGTCACAGTATCGGCCTTTGAAGCCCACTCTGCACCTGTTACATGATTAAAAACAAAGTTAGGTTTGTGAACAGGAAAAGTGATATAAACTAAAAACAAAAAATTCTACTCAGCATATGGGGTACAATCCAATCGTTTATGCCACCAGATTAGTTTGGGCTATTATTATGAAGCAGGTTTACTTACTTGCACTCTCCAGGTTTTTCACAGAAGCCATGCTCTTCATCACATCCAGGGAGGCAGATTGCTATAAAAACGGACAAATGGACACATTAGGACCACAGTGCTGTATCCATATGCTCTTTGTTTAGATTACATACAGAAGAAACTTACACTCTAAATCCTGGGTAATTCATTTTGTCTTAAAGGACAGGGGTCACTAAACCTATTAGCTGTTACACTCTTAATTTAAAAATCCTAAAATCTTCTTATCACTATAGAAGAGGTTCTGCTTAACACATGAGAACAATGAGAGATCTGACAAACAAGGGGTCTCTTTTTTCCCCCCTTCACTCTCTCTCTCAGTCCCTCTCTTTTTCTTTTCCCTGTGGGTCAAAAACTTTTTTTCTGTTTCTTGTCCTCCTTCTTCACTCCTTTTTTTCCAGTGTCTCCAGGCAGTGAAGATAAGAGTGGACAGCTGGTGTGCGCGCAGCCAGCGCGCGACAGCTGCTCCATTGTCTACGCGCTGCCGGCAGCTGCCCACTTCGAACAATACCGCCCCTTCGCCAGCCAATCAGCGCCCGGCCCACTCAGGAAGCGACCAATCAGACTCGGGCATGTAAATTTATGGCACGCGTGAGATTATTCCGAAAAAAAATAAAAGAACTTTCCGTCCCCCGACTTGAATAAATCAAGTGGTGTTGTGAAAGTCGGGAGGGGAGTAAGGGGGAGTATCTAACCTACAAGTCGCCCCTTAACCGTTAAGTTTGGGTGTTTTTTTTTCTTCTTCAGTCTTTCACTAAATAAATGGTCCTTTTTATCCCTCTCCACCAAAAATAGGGAAAAGTAACCGCTTTTAACCGACGCAAAACCGACAAACAAACTTCTGAACCTTTTTTCCCCCAGGAGACTTGATTATAACTCAAAACTAATACTTGTACTCTTACACAACTACATTTACATGAAAAAAAGTAGACACTCATAAGTTTATTAACTATAAACATCCAACAAAATGAACTCTTTCAACCCCTTTTGATACAACGCAGTAATGGCAGGATGGATTTGGGGTATTGTTTGTTTGTTTGTTTGTTTGTTTGTTTTTGATCTATCTGGTCTGGTACTTACGCTCCGTGCAGTACTGGCCCTTCCATCCGGCATCGCAGATGATCTCTCCGCGCTCCCCGCAGGTGAAATGGCCGAACGTGTCGTCTCTGGGCCGGCAGAAAACCGAGCAGCCTTCTCCGTAGTAGTGCTCATCGCATACGAACCGGTAGGAGAACTTGAGCTCGGTTCTGCCCGCGCTGTGCAGGTCCTGAGCCCAGTCCTCTCCGACCGTCAGGTGTCTCTGCGTAGTCATGGTGCTGATGATGCGCTCTGGGTTTTCTGTTTATTTGCAAAAAATATAGACTGTTCATTCAAACATTCAAATAGGTCATGCATTGGAAAGAAGTTTTTCTTATGGAAACAAGTGCCTACCTGTTGTAAGATCTTCTTTGGATTCGGCGTGCACTGCCTCAATGATCAGTGAAAACGTACCCTATACAGACAGAAAAGAATCAATAACCCAAACACGCCATGGCAGCAATGTATTATTCTTGAGTTCAATGCACACACACTCAGCATCACACGGAAGCAAAACTTCCTGCTAAACTCACCGGCCACGTGAAGCCGAAGTTCAGCCTGATGGGATTGGTGAACGAGCCGTCCGGTAACGTATCCGGGATCTGGAAGGAGTTGGAGCCCAGGACGGGAGTGACCGTGCTTCCGTATGTGCACGGCGGCTCCGGGTTGGCGTTGGGCTGGTAGTGTTTTAAACACACGCGGAAAAACGTTTTGCACTCACACTGCTGGTACGGCGACGTTAGTCCGCCTTTACAGCAGTTCTTGTTGCCTTGGATGCCCTTTTTGTTGAGAAACTCTTGCAGCTTGAGCTCAAAAACACCAGAACAAAAAGCCTACAGAAAAAAAAATATTAACCGGCATTAACCGGGGCTCAAATGTGACAGAAGGTAGCTAACACTGAATTTGTCGAAATGGGTTAAATGTTACTCTGATCAAACGCTAATCGTACCGACAGAGCACGAACAATACAACAGCACCCACGTAAAAACCATCACAGCACCTGTTAAATACATATTTACAATGGCAAATTTACCTGGTTGGCCAAGATGCACACGACTGAGAGCAACAGAAGCACGCGCCCCATGGTGAATAATAAATAATAAATAAATAAATAGAGATTTGAACAAAAAAAAAGTCTTTGAGCTCCTCAGATTCTCCTCTCCGACTGATTCATCCGTTGTTTCTTCTCAGGACCTTCTTGTGCCCATTGATGCCAAAGTGAACGCCAAGAAATCCACAAACTCTTCTTTTGCCCCCAAAAAATTACTTGTTGCTTCCACAGAAATAATCCTCAGATTCCTTCAATTTCATGGAAAAACAGTGGCGTTGAGTGTATATTAACTTGTGTATGAGTGTGTGTGTGTGTGTGTGTGTGTAGTTGTGGTTCCGTTCTTGCTCGGTCCCAAACCGAGCGCTTTGTCACTGTCCTGACGCGCCTCCTTTCTTTCGGCCGTCTTTCTCCTCGCGTTTCGTTTTGGCTCTGCTGTGGCAGGCCGCCTGGCCGCGGGTTTTATATGGGGGTGCCACATGCCGGGGTACTAATATGCTAATGAACCACCACCCCCAATCTGTCCCACGCTTTCTGATGGGGCTGCCCCCAATACCCCCCCCCCCCCCCCCAAAAAAAAATACCCGGCTCTAACCAGTCTCTCTCTCTCTCTCTCTCTCTCTCTCTCTCTCTCTCTCTCTAGCTTTGGAGAAAAATGGAGCCTAGATGTTTCTCTAAACTGGAGTGCTGGAGAAGACTACATTTTCATTGCATTTACAGTAAAACTGATCCAGTTGCTCACTTTTGCACTATAAATAAACCTTTTAATGTCGACACCAAAATTATTTGGCGCTTTTATAAATAACAACAATAATAATCATAATAAACTGTACCCTTCACCAGCCCATTTGTATCTGTATTGTTTTTTTTTACCTTTCTATTTCTATTTTTTCTATCTTACTTACCTTACTTTTATTTATTTTTTTATTACACGGTCTGTGTATATTCCATGGTCTTGTAGGCTATGTGCTGCTGTAACACTTTTGTTCTCCCCCAGGGATTAATAAACTGTTATCTTAAACTAATTACTTTTTTTTAATTTAGAGTTTTAAACTGTAATTTAGTTTTACCAAATATAGGAATCCACCACATGGCTTTTAAGCAATTTGTAGCTTTTTCCCCCCCACAAATCTTAAATATTTGTGATAATTAAGCCAATTTTTGTTTAGGCGCAGGCCGCATTTTTATGTTCTCTCATCACACTAATGACGTAATTAAAAAAAGAGTAAGCTATTAACACGATTAAATGATCAGAGCATCTCTTTGATGTCATTTCCTGTTGCATTTGTTATGATGAAAAACATCCCTCATGCCATCAGAGGGAAATTTAGCCGCCGACACACACACAGTTTGCATTATTTGTATGGAAGCCAAATTCTCCACTTGTTTTTCTTTTCTTTCTTTCTTTTTTTTTTGCGGGCGGGTGTGTGCGCGCACGAGCAATGCGCGTGTGTGATACTTTGAGAAAAGAGACCGAAGCGTGTGTGTGTGTCTGTGTGTGTGTGTGTGTGTGTGTGTGTGTGGCTCGCGTGGCCATCCCCGGGGCACTTCGCCATTGTGTGGTGCTGGAGTAAAGTTTGCTCTCTCCGCGCGCTCAGCTGTATGGTAATTCGGCCAGCACCTGCTCTCCCCCTCTTACAATATAACGGGGTGCACGAGCTCCCACCGACCGCGCATGCGCACCAGCGCAGTCTCACAATTACAGGAGGCCCCCCTTCCTGCACACACAGGGGGAAAAACAAGTCCATCGGCTTCTTATGGTTCACTTCTTTACTCAAACAAATATGTGCTTGTTTTTGGATCCCCTTTTCCCAACCCGTGCCTCTTCCCATTACAGCCAAACACAAGACAGAATTTTATTCTAAACTACTCTGTACAAAAGGATAGTGTGTGTGTGTGTGTGTGTGTGTGTGTG
>CM074970.1:13964521-13980414 GCA_037577455.1 Pangasius macronema
GTAACTCTTACTGTTTGTTTTTAAATCTGTAACTCTTACTGTTTGTTTTTCATCTGTAACTCTTACTGTTTGTTTTTTTTATCTGTAGCTCTTACTGTTTGTTTTTCATCTGTAACTCTTACTGTTTGTTTTTTTTATCTGTAACTCTTACTGCTTGTTTTTCATCTGTAACTCTTACTGTTTGTTTTTTTTATCTGTAACTCTTACTGTTTGTTTTTAAATCTGTAACTCTTACTGTTTGTTTTTAAATCTGTAACTCTTACTGTTTGTTTTTCATCTGTAACTCTTACTGTTTGTTTTTTTTATCTGTAGCTCTTACTGTTTGTTTTTCATCTGTAACTCTTACTGTTTGTTTTTTTTATCTGTAACTCTTACTGCTTGTTTTTCATCTGTAACTCTTACTGTTTGTTTTTTTTATCTGTAACTCTCACTGCTTGTTTTTCATCTGTAACTCTTACTGTTTTTTCAGCACTGAGTCTTCTCCTGTACATTTCTGTATTGACAGCACATGTTCAGCTGTACTGATGATTTTTTGTGGGTATTCATTAGGAAACATTTTTGTCTTCCAGTGAGGGTGGATGTAGATGGAAGACCGGTGCAGCTTCAGCTCTGTGACATGGCCGGACAGGTGGGACAACCCAAAACCAACCTCTCTCTGTTTTTCTCTCTGTCTGGTGTTCTTGAACTAACTAACTAACCCTACTTGAATTTCTGGGCTAGTGCTATAAATATATGATGTTGGATGTATAAATGTATATATTATGATAGAAACCTCTGTGTGATCAGTACTTAGAATAATATTTCAGGAATAGGCTGAGGATGTAGATTAGTACCTCATACCTGAGCATGACTTAAAGGAGTGTTACAAAAAGCCGCTGATGAAAAGTATTCATTTAAATAGTAGTATGACAGAATTTGTCTATTTGAAGCTGATTATCTGAAAGCCGGTTTCACTAGAAGAGAATGTGTAATACACAATGCTGTCATACGTGTTGTTTATCACTTCTTTAAACTCACATCCAGAGTGTTTTTTGTTGTTGTTGATTAAAGGTGTGGTTTATAATTTTTAAAAGCCTTTCTATGCCTGTAATAATAATAATAATAATAATAATAATAATACTATCATTTTAAAGATACCTTAACAAACTGAAATTCACAATATTGCAATACAGTCAATCTCACTAGCTAGCTTATGTTTACAATTTTGCAGCCTGGAACTTAGCTCCGCCCACATGTGGATGCAGTGCTGCTCAACTCCGTCTCTTTTCCTTTAAGACAACTCATAGTTTCAGCAGGGACTTGTTGATGTTTTCACTACGATTGTAGTTCATCTCACAATCAGCAGAGGGCACTAAAATGACCAACTGCTTCTTTAACATTGTAACTTAAATAATGTTAAATGTTTGCTCTTTGTTTTTTCACTGCTAACCTTATTACGATTGTTGCGCAACTGATTTTAATCTCTCTGCCGCCCCCTGCAGGATGACCTCGAGTGTCTGCGCCCGTTCTGTTATCGTGACGCTGATGTTTTCCTGCTCTGCTACAGCATCGTCACCCCCTCCTCTTTCCAAAGTGTGAGGGAGCGCTGGGCTCCTGAAGTGCGTCGCTTGTGCCCGGTGGCCCCCATGGTCCTGGTGGGGACGCAGTCTGACCTGCGAGAGGACGCTGAGGTCCTCATCCGTCTGGCACGGCAGCGAGAACGGCCAGTGAGTGTAGATGAAGCAAGGCTGGTCGCTCGCAGCCTGGGGGTCACTTCATTCGCCGAGTGCTCAGCTTTAACGCAGAAGAATCTGAAGGCGGTCTTTGACACGGCCATCATGGTCAGTTTAGAGCACAAGGAGGAGCTGAAAGGGCTGGGGCTGAGGGAGAAAACACCTGATAAGATCAGACAACTCTCAGAGACCTGGTGGAGGAAGCTCAGCTGTTTCATGTGAGGACTTTGTTGAAGGCTTTATCCACCTCTTCAGCCTCACTCTGTCCTGTTCACTACAGGATGACCAGCAGATGTTATTAGAGCAGATATTATATGGGTAATGGTGCATTTTCAGTACCGCAATGACACTGACATGGTAAGTGTGTGTGATGCAGGTTCACAGCACCTTAATACACACATTTACCTCGTTGACCATCTTGTCAGTATTCAATTAGAAACCAAAGCTCATCTTTTTCCATGCACAGTGTGTGTGAATCATCCTCAAACCTTCACAGGTGTCAGTTTCTGACCACAGCATCTGTCAGCTGGAGATTGGGGTTTAACAATCGGAGAAAAGCATAGACTCAGCAGAACTCTCAGTTTGTGGTGGACGTGGTGAATGTGCAGGAAAACACAAACCAGCAAATGTTATAAAATAAAATAAATAAATATATGTATCAGAGGTCCAAAGTCAAGGTGTGGCAGTAGGCAATATGAACAAAATGAGAACACTGTGATTTCCTGTGGTTATAATCTATAATACTTCATACAGGTGTGTAAAGTGGTTCATGCACAAATCTGCTGAAGATACACATTTGTTCAGTCCAGTGATTTAATATAACAGGATTATTTACATAAATGATTCACTGTGTTTCACTGAAGCATTTGTGGCAGCAGGTACTATAGTACAAAAGAATCCATGTTGTTTCTTATGAAAGATTATGACCAACTACTTTCATGTTTTTCTGCTACATTATTTAAATTATTTATTTTATTTATGAGAAGAATGGACCGCTTTTACCCTGAGACGGTCACGGAGATGGTGCTTGTAAACCTTGTTTGATGCACGTAAGCAGATTTTACTCTTTGTTTGAATGAAAACATGTTATTTACATGATGTCTTATTTTGATCCCTGTTTTATTATGTAATAAATTACAAATCAAGCCTCTGACTCTGAATCAGTGATTAATTAAATTAGCAAAAGTGGCAAAACAATCTAATGAGCACCCATATGGACATCAGCCAGATGATCATGGATGAACTTCCTAGCTTCTAGATAGTCTTGTAGTACATACAGGCTTCTAGAGAGCTGGAACAGCTAATTGAGTCTAATACAGACATTAGTCTTTATACTTGAGGAAGTGCTAATCAGATTCCACTTAATTAACTTAACAGAGCAGGTTTGGAGCCTGACTGGGAATCAGGGTTGAGGATGAATGCGCTGTGAGTAGCGTTGTGTTTGTCAGATGTGATCCTGACTCAGGAAAGCGCCACCGTCACTGCTGCTGCTGCTGCTGTATGGTGCATGCTGTAATGGAAGCAGACAGGGGCCACCTGGTGGGAATTAACAGACAGATGGTGGTTTGGTTTTCCTCTGGAAGGATCTGTTAACCTCGCTCTCCACCTGTTCCCTGCACATTAAGACTGACTTCAGCGTAAAGTCAACAAAGAAGACCTTTTAACCTACATCCAGTAGGCAAAGCTTCAAATGTCGCCAGTTGTTTAGTTGTTCAGATATTCACTAACCCTGAATTCAGGGTTCACGCTGATTGTACGTGAACGGTGTTGTCCATTGCAGGTCTCGATGGTGTAATTGTCTTAGAGAAATGACCAGGATTTCAGTTGTAGTACACCTCTGTTAAGGATAGATGAGGGTTCAAGACTGAAAAGTTGATACAGCACAAAAATAAACCTTAGGACAACTAACCTTGACAGAGGTGTTATCAATGTCCAATTGATGATGGTGATGATGATGATGATGGTGATGGTGATGACATTACAGGTATTTTCAAACCAAAGCATATTTTCTCACATTCTAAAGTTAAAGTCAGTTTGTATTATTGACCATACCATGCTAGGTAGTATTAAAAACACACTTTATGGCCTCATGTAAGGATGTTGGATTATATTTTTCTGACAGGAGGCCTAGCTTTATGAAATAATGTCAGTTTGTAAGCACACAGTTTGTATGACTACGTAATGTTAAAAAAAAGAAAAAAAAGAAAGAAAATACACTATATGGCCAAAAGTATGTGGACAACTGACTTGAACATCCCATTCCAAAACCATGGGCATTAATATTGAGTTGTTCCCCTTTGCTGTTATAGTAAGCTCCACTCTTCTGGGAAGCTTTCCACTAGATATTGGAGCGTGGCTGTGGGGATGTTTTCATTCAGCTACAGGAGCATTAGTGAGATCAGGCGCTGATGTTGGTGAGGAGGTCTGGGGTGCAGTCGGTGCTCCAGTTCATCCCAAAGGTNGAGCTCGCTTTGTGCACAGGGGCGTCGTCATGCTGGAACAGGTTTGGGCCTCTTAGTTCCAGTGAAGGGAAACTGTAGTGCTAAAGACATACAAAGACTTTCTATACAATTGTGTGCTTCCAACTTTGTGCTAACAATTTGAGGAAGAACCACATATGGGTGTGCTGATCAGGTGTCAACAAATAAACAAAATAGGTTATGTAACTAATTTAATTAATTAATTAATTTATTTATTTGTATAGAACTTTTAACACTGACTTCACAAAAATCTGAGTCTAGACCTCTAACGGCCAAGGAAAAGGTGACCGTGTAAATAAAGACTTCTTGGTTCAGCATAAGAAAAAAACCATGAGAGGAGTCCGAATCGAGAACGCATCTTCTGGGTGGCTTGGTTAATAAGCTTGTGATGAATTAGCCTACAGTGTAACAGAACACACAGGGGAGAAGCGAACATTTGTTTAATGTGTTGAGAATACACAGGACATCATCTCTGACACCATTGTGAGTCAGCCTCTCATATGAGACTTAATAACGACAGCAGCTGTTCTTGGAAAGTTCCAGAAGCATATCACTTACTGCTGACTAATGGTATGATTACCACAACTGAATCCAAACGTTTCGTTAAAACTGTGCTAATCATGTATAGACAATGACATCAAACTGAAAAGTCATTTCATTGTAAAGATGGAAATATACCAGGTGAAAATCTGAGAAAATCATAATTCTGCATTGTTTTGAAAAAAAAAAAAAAAAAAGCTATTAATGGCTATAAACCATCTTCTTAAAGTCTCTTAACATCTGAAGTCTCTTCAGCCGCACCAGCAAGCAGGTTTTTGATAGCTTTATACTGCAAGATCAGTATATCAAATAGCTGATTTTATCTAATAGTCATGCAATAAGTGTAAAAAAAAAAAAATCAGTTTTCGGTATTCTCTCCAAGAGCAACCATTGTCATTATCTGCCATTCTGATATTGCATAGTACAAAGCAGAGTTTTTACTTCATCATGATATCTGATTTTAAAGAGGAAATGGTTGTTTTTTTATTTAAATTTTTGTTACAGTGGTGAAAATCACAACCCACATTATCAGTTATTATATTTAGGGGCCCAAGCACCAAAGTCCAGACAAACCTAATGTGTTCTACTGGAACAGAAAAGCTGCATGTTATTTGAAAACTTTTAATAATGTTCATGAAATAAATCCATACTGAGTGGGTCCATGGAATTTATTTTACATTTAAAGGGCTCTCTGACTACAGAAATATTGAGAACCACTGGTATATTACATCAAATAAACAGTAATGAGAGTGTAATGCTGAATAATTGCACTGCGGTGTGTGTTTGTGTGTGGTGATGTTTTACCTCAAGAGGTCACTATTGGGATGTTCTTCACTACAAAGCTAAAACACTGGAGTGACCGCTGCTCTTCCTGCCATGCTGTGATGATGTGGCGTTTTCTTGTAAGACAGTGCAGTTCACACAGGGACTAGTGATGAAAAATAAGCAGTCAGGAGTCCATCAGGTCATTAAAGGAATCCTCCAATCTTACTTTCATTCTCATCTCTGTTCACCGCCTCTGTAGATTACCACGAAAAAAGTGTTGACAGGTTTCTCTGTCCTAAGAAGAAAAACACAAAATGTGTACTCCAAACTCCAAATTTATAATGAAAGTCTAAGGTCAGATGTTGATGCTGAAACCTATATAATTGACTCTACTCTTAGATTTGATGAAAACATTGTGGATGTGTGGGTGTGGGGGCACATGGACACCAGATAATCTTCTAGAAAGTGTAAGGAACAGGGATGACTTTTGAAAACTTACAGCTTTGGTAGGAATTTTTATTACACCTACTTCATCCTAACACCTTTGTTATTTGTATAGTGTTGTTGTTGTTGTTCCTCATTCAGCTGCTCCCTTTGGGGTCGCTACTGTGGATTGTTGGTCCACGTATTTGACTTGGCACAGTTTTTACGCCGGATGCCCTTCCTGACGCAACCCTCCCCAATTTTATCCTGGCTTGGCACTGGCACTGAGAGTTCACTGTTGCATGCTGGGGTTGGTTCCCTGGCCGGGAATTGAACCCAGGTCACAGCGGTGAGAGTGCTGTTGCCTAACCACCAGTCCTTGTTATTTGTATAGTGTATCATTTGTATGCACGCTCACGCACTCATTCACATGCAGGGACAATTTGGAGTCAGCAGTCCACCTACCTGTTTTTGGACAGTGGGAAGAAACCAGAGCACCTGTTAGAAACCCACACGAACATTGGGAGAACATGAGAAACTCCATATAGCCATCAGCACTAACTTGTAGCAGTTGTACTGCTAAGTGGTTAAGATGTTGGATTTCTGATTGGAAAGTTGTGAGTTCAAACACCAGCACTGCCAAACTACCACTGCTGAGCAAGGCTCTTAACTTGTAAATGAGATAAATGTAAGTTGCTCTGGATAAGAACTTCTGCCAAATGCTGTAAATCGTAAAATTCAGAACTGAATGGGGACCCTTGAAGTGTAAAAACTGGGCTTATATTTTTTGTAATTCATGGAGGAGTAAAATGGTTTAGTTTTTTTCCATTCTTCTTTCAGTACAGAAAAATACACTGGATGGGTTAGTCAGAGTGGCACGTAATACCCCTAATATGACAGGCCATTCTTCGTGCCACTCCAATCTTCGTAGATGTGTGCAACACTTCCAGTCTTTATGGATTTGTTAATAAGTTTGACAACAGCGTCATGTGTGATGTGCTCGCCANCAGCTTCCCTATCCAGCCAGGAGAATGATTTCAATACCTTCTTCTTTTGTCAAAGGCGTTCTTAAAGGCTATCTGAAAAAAAAATTATATATATATATAAATTTTGCTAAAAAGTGTTCATTTCCCTTATGCATGCAAACTTTTGGGACACCCTCTAGTTTAATGAGAACTATTTCAACCAGCACACCTACAGTGACGTCCTTGAACAAGTGATTCACATGTCTTAAAGTAACATTGAGATTGGAGCTCACCTCTGCAGGCTGGTGGAGCTTTAGGAGCCTGGTTCCTCTATACGCTGTATATATAGTATTTATTTTTGGCCTTTGTGTCACCAGACCTAGTTTGGAATGTGCTGAGCTGCAGAATAACAAGAGAACCTAAAATAGGAGAAGAGCAATCTGTTGTCCTCTTTATCTGTGTCACTAAACTCCACCACCACCTTCACACAGAGCCTCAGATACCAACAATCAGAGCGACCTCACAGTCTGACAGGTGTGTATTTTATTTACAGCCAGCATGTGTGGGAGATCAGGCTCTTCATGACCGATACAAAGCCACTCGTGGGCTATATTATGTCATAACAGTCCACTAGCATACCACACACCATAATAAAGATGGATGCTAGTGGCTAGCCTGTCATCACGAAGGTGTGATGACTTCATGTGGGTTTTGTTTAGACACACGTTTACTCACAGGTCACAATTATGTGGTGTCAAATGTAGCTACAGAGGGCTGTTTAAAAAAAGGCTGAGGATTGACAAGATTTAATCTGAACATTCGCTCTCTTACTAGCATGTGCTATGTTTAAATGTGTGGGTGTGTATATGTGTATGTTGTTTATGAGACGGTTCTGCATCTGAAATTATTATATTACTATAATTATTATATTCACTGCATCTGAAATGAAAATTGTCATGTGTTGGATGCAATGTTGACATTTTATATACAATGAAACCTATGAAAATGTTGTTAGCAACAGATGCTAAGCATAACTGTGTATTTTTAGTCTTTCTGAGTATTTTTTTTAGCAGCTTATCAACACGTGTGAGAAAAAAATGTTGATATTTCCTGCGGCTTTTGTCTTGTTTTCACTGTTTTCAAGAGCAAATAAATCAGCTATGTGCTAGCTAGCTAGCTAAACAGTGTTCCTCAGTCATTAGCTAGCTTACACTTGGCCTCCATATTTCTCAGTTGCTTAGCAACACTGTGTTCATGACTTCAGCCTCTTCAACACAAGCAGTCATGTGTTTATCATGTTCTCGGAAATCTCAGGATTGTTGTGGAATGTCGCAGAATTCCGTAACTCCCTTTCATTTCTGAATGTAGACCTGGAATGAAGTTTAACATGGCTTCACTGCGTCAATGGGAATTTTACTTACACACACACACACACACACACACACACAATGTTTAAGTGTCAGTAGTAACCTGGGAGACACGCGAGCGTCAGAAACATAATATAATGTGTTCAAACACTAAAACTAAACGACAGCTGGTGGCAGTGAATCCCGGCTGAGAGGAACAGGTGGAGATCCACTGGCCAGCACGGCTCCATTCAGACCAGCCTCACGATGTGTGCAGTAGATCACACACACACACACACACACACACACACACACGCGCGCGCGCGCGCGCATGAGGGATTAGCATAATGAAAACAGTGCTGGCGTGTGTTTAGCGTGTGGTGAACAGCTGGACAGCCACGGTTCTTCGTCTCTCCGTAATCCAGGGGTTTAAGCTGTCAGCAGCTGTGTGCTTTCTGACCTCCTCACTGATGAAACAGTACATACAGTATACAGTCAGCTCCAGAATTATTGGCACCCCTCATGCAAATGAACAAAAATTACTATATAAAACGAATAACAACAGATGCAACGAGTGTTACTCTACTTCGAGCACCATCTGTCTCTTTTGTGTTGGTGATGGATGAGCAAGGGAATTTATAACCCAGGGAAACATAAAGTTGGTCAAAGGCAACAACAGAGTTTCTGCATACGGAGAGCAGCTTAATTTATTTTTCCAAGAAAGACATTAACTATAAAACACTATGACTATAACTATTATTTGAAAAATAAGTCCTTATGAGAATATCAGCAGTGGACTGAGTTCTGTTTTTCGCCATACACATATACAGTCAACTCCAGAATTATTGGCACCCTGAATGAAAATGAGAAACAATTAATATATAAAATAAATAAAATTCAAAATATTTTTGTTGGAGGGAAGGTAAGAGATTCCTCCAAATGTCTGAGGTGAAATTATAAATCTTTATGTGCTATAGTCTTTCTTTTGCCCATTCTTTTGAAGGGTGCCAATTGCTTATATATTGTTTCTATTATTATTGGTTAGTCTTTCTTTCTTCCTTTCTTCCTTCCTTTTAGAACCTCTTTACTTCTTCTCATCATAGATGCACAGACAAAAAGAACTTGAAAGTGTCCTAAATGCTAATAAATAATCATTTAGAAATATGTGAGATTTTAGATTTCATAAACACACAGTGTTCTTCGTGTAGCTGTGGATGAAGTATGTTTTTGTGAAAAGATGAGAGCAGCTGTTCCTGTGACTTATCAGTTTCCGCCCCCTCACACAACTCAGTTCCAGCCAATCAGAGCGCAGTACACTCAGCGTCTGGCCAATCAAGTGATAGCTATGCAAATCAGCTTCACTGAGCCAAGAACCCCTTACAGAGTGGGGGTGTTTCAGCATTTTCTCTCTGAGCTAAATTTTATACTAGGCCCTATCACACACACACACACACACACACACACACACACACACACACACACCACTGAACTGTGAATTATTGTAGATAAATAAATGTGAGTAGATAAATACGGCTCTGTATGTCATGTACACTATTTTCCTCTTATCCCAAATGTAGTAAATCAGTTAATTATAAGTTTTGCTAGAGCTAAAATGCTAATGTAGCTACAGAAATCTGTGTGGATTATAATATCGTTCCATTGTGACTGTAGTTATTTAAAGTCACAATGTGTTTAAGGTCACAATGGTACAGTATTATAATCCACATAGCTAAATTTCAGCTTCAGATTTTAGGAGGGCGTGGCCTTGGGGCGGAGCGAAACCAAACTGGGGTAAACTTACGTTCACACTCGGACGTGACAAAGCGACAGGTGAGCAGTCATGTTCTTATCTACACGTGGAACGTGGAGCCGTGATTTCAGCACAAGCAACAAAGAAGCAGTGAGTGTACGTACGGTAGCTAGAACTGTTAACTAGCTCTGCTATTCTGCCAACAAAGCTAGTACAAAGCCTAGCACGTAACATGTCAATCAAACAAGTGCTTTTCACACCAATTAGTGCGTGACATTACTGAAGACCTTTAGAGGCAGATATTTAAGGAGAAGATTTAGGGTGAGATAGACTTTTCTTGCTTATTAGCTATATTAGCTTTAACTAAAAAGGCAAACATCAGACAACAAACATGTCTTGGTTCATCAGTTACATATGGGTTAAGATTTTTCAACCAAACTACTTTGTAAACGGCAGTCACCCAAAAACAAAACAAAGAGAGCAAAACTAAGAGTGAGTCGAACTTTTCCAACAGCATTTCTGCACACACACACACACACACACACACACACACACACACACACACCCAAGTTCACCAGATCACACACAGACAAAGACAGCTGTCCACAGAGACAGACAGGTGACAGGTGTGCACAGACAGCTGTGGTTAAAGGTCCAGCTGTGCTAAAAGGTCCGAGACCCTTCACCTTCATGTCAAGATGAAGACAAACAATACATTATGTCTCCTAGTCCTCCTAACAACAGAGGTTTTTATTATCCACAAATCTGTCACTGTGTGTACACTTACAGCTCTTACCGAGCCTCCGGTTACAAACAGAGATATGAAGGAAGCCATCTTGTCTTTGCTACGATTAGCAGCTAACTACCGACTCTGTAACAGTGTAGTTTGTTGGACAGTGTAAATATCTGAGAAATGAAAGACTGGTTTAGAATAAATCTGATGTCAATCCAGGAAAAAAGTCATAGTTAGCATACAATCCTGGGTTTAATTATATATATAACGTGTAACAGTTTAAGAACATGAGCTAAGCTAGCTACCTAAACACAGCACTGTCATAACTAGCCAGCTAAATTTGTTAGCTTAGATGAGGTTTTCTAGCAAGTTAACTACCTTCAATCTAACTATATTATTGTGTGATTAAGACCAAAGCCAAGTTAACAAAAAAAAAAAAAAAAAGATATTGCACTAGGTATTAAATTAAGCCAAATTAAAGTTAAATTAAGCTAGCTACCATAAGGGCTAAACCTCTTTGCAGGAAACGAGGTCTGTAGCGAGGTAAACTATTGTGGTGATGTTTGGAATTAGCTGCTTAAAATGACTTTAAAGTCAGCATAAACAGAAATCTAATCTTTTAAATCTTTGAGAAATCCATTTAAACCGTAGATAGCTACATGCTAGCTACACATACTAGTTCCATGATCATTCGAGTTCCTGATTTGCTACATTAAAGATGCTAAATGCAACAACCTTTAAGTAGACTTGTTTAGCAATGTTTTTTTGGTTCTCATATAACATTCCTGAAGTAATTCATGCGCTCACGAGGTTGCTTGGACATGATTTTATTAATGCCAATGCTCCAAAGTGAGTTTATTCACAGACAAAAAATAGATCTACCTTTGCATGTTTCATTTCGAATTTTTTTTTTTAAACCCTAATACAAATACAATGTTTAAAAATGTAAACATCGCTGCAAAATAAACAAGTCGATCATGAGAATATATTTCATTCAATATTACAAATAACATTCTGAATATAATCATCTTGTACAATATTACATTTGCTTTATTATTATTACCATTTATAATCATCTTTTTTTTAAGTACAAGAATACAAAGTTCAAACAAATATGCAAACTCCAGATACCAACCAGTTGTCAAGAACAAAAGGAGAAATTCTGCTGCATATTAATTAGTAGGGATGGGCAATATGATGATATAATATTGATATCGTGATAAATTATGCCACAGGAGATATTGCAGTAGCAGAATATAGCTTAACGCTATACTATATCCTTTATACATAGTTTATTGATGTTTATAGTGTTTATAAATTTTGATTTATTTGATCTAGATGTTACAATTTAGATACAACACCACTGCTGCTGGTTTTACTGTTAGTTTATATATATATATATATAAAATTGTAGAAGTGTATTTGAGTATCATGATATTGATTTTCTTGCTATATCGCCCACCCCTACTACTGAGTATGTCGTTGCTGTTGGTCCATCAAAAGCTTAGTGATTATAGCATCACTTCTCAGACTCAGTAACACATTACAGTGTAAATGACAAGTGAAAGCAAAATAATTATCTTTTTATGGCAATATTGTTGCATTTTGTCTCCATTGTGGCTGGTGATCGATTCATCTAACATCTTACTACATTAAGTTCAGTGTGAGGTGAACACATTCAACATCATCGGCTTGCCTTCGAATACATTTCCATTTCAATCACACATAAAAATAATATTTCAATATAATGAATCTGTGAAGGAACAAAGTCCATTTGCAGGAGCGTAGCCATGCAGAGAGGATGTGGGTAGGCCCAAAAAAATAAAATAAAATTAATGAATAAAAAACCTGAGTAATTTTGCCAGACAGTATGGAAATGAAGTTTCTATTGTGACATTATTATTATTATTATTTTTTATGTAAGAAATATAGTTGATACTGTAAACCGTTGAATGCGTTATTACGCTTAAATTTGCATTCACAAATGAGAGTTTTGCGAGAAAACTCGCTCAAAATTTTAATGTTACATCTTCTACTCATTACAATTACTTTATGATCACTAATCAAGATTTTGGTGTCATTAGAACTTAGTAACTGCCTCGAGCTGTTGTGCCTCAATCAACAGGCTAGAAGCAGCTTGAGAACAATTAAAATATTTATTTATTGCGTACAATATGAGGAAACAAATTGTAAATCTAATTACAATTACCTGGTACAACTACCAAGATACCTGAATTAAAACGGCGTTACAGCATTTACGATTTCATTATGGAAAATATTGTTAGTTAGGTAGGCTAGGTAATAAGCTAATAGTAAGATAGATAATAGCTTTGCTAGCAATGCGAGTGTCCTACTATGTTCATTAGGCAGCTTGGCTAAACACTAAACACTAAGATAAGCATCAGCTTTCAACATTGGTTTACATGTTAGTAGCTGATCCTGCAATAATCTTGTGCCAAATTGTGATGGCTTTAACTACACTGTATTGAGGAATTAGAGTATAGTTTCATTTTGCAAAGAAAAAGAAAGCGTAAGTGGTCAGATTTATATAACAAAAATGGAATAGGCCATGAGGTAACCCTATTTCAGCTACAGTTTTCGGGTAATTCTGCATCCGTTTATTAACTGCTGACTGATAGTTAGCTTGCTAATAATGAATGTTAACTAAATTAATGTTACTACCAACAATTTACTAACTGCAGTGGCGATTAATTGCAATCATTTCCTTCTGGAAATTTGGTTGACGTAGGATTAAAAATACTTAATATTAACACTAATAGCTAGACAGTTAGCCTATAAACTAGTGTTCCAAACTGTCTAACTAGTAATAGAAAGGTACGCTGTTTGGAGGGGAAAAAAACACCCATCCCTTGCAGTATTCTGGCTACGCCCTGATACAACTGTGGAATGTGTCTATCGAGAACACAACACACATCTAATATATTTAAAAACCTATATTTCAAGTCGTACATATTTCTTTCCACAATTCAGTTCAACTCAACACTGCATCACAGCAACAAACTCACGGTGCTGGTGTGTAAAACTCAAGGCTAAAGACACAAATTACAACATACATACATACGCTGTTTCAAATCATTCAAAACAACTAGATCACATTCAAGAACTTTAACCTGACCAAGCTCCAGAGGCTGAGAGCTGTCTAGTTGGAAATTAAATCAATACACAGATTCGACAAAGTAAAGAACTCGTTTTGGTCCACACAGATATTTAGCAGCAAATCTTCCGATGTCTAGCTACTTAATGTTATACTTAGTGTTGCATTCAAATAGTCCACCAATACAGAACACACTAGACATCTGAATAAACCACCAACAATCTCAATAATTATAATAAAAATCTTAATAGTGAAATTACTTAATGTTGGAATTTTCTATTTTAAAGTTTCCTGGTTAGCCCTAAAATGCGGCTACTAATGAACGTAAGCCAATTAGCATAACGCAAATGTAACATTATTAACTCAATGTTAGTCACGTTCTTTTAAAATGACCAGAGGAATGATCATTGTAATAAAACATTGTAATAAAGCAGAAGAAGATGTTCAATAAATATGCCTTTTTTATCGTTTCTTACTTTCCTTTAGCATGATTTTCAAATTTAATGGAAATAAAGGCCTGGAGGTTTGAGTTTTGCTCAAACAAAAGCTTAAAATGTTCCCTGATGCTGGTTTGAGATCTGGGCCTGCAACCCGTAATATTGTACCAACCCGTTAAAAGTGTCACCATGAGTTATTTTGAAACTAATCATTGCATGAGTTCAATAATATTAGCGAAGAATGGACTTCTTCACTGTTCTTGTCGAGCTGTTCTTTCACGTGTACAGAGAGTTTGAGACATGCTGTGTAATTGACTATAATATCCAAGTCATGCCACAGGGAGCTAAGTTACCTTATGAGGTTTTTGCTAGCTAGCTAACTTAGCTATCCAGGATTTGTAGCAAATGAGCAAAATCCATGACTGTAGTATCCATGTCTCATCTAACTGTTTGAACCAGAATTTTGCACACTGATTCGTTAAAACATACGAACAGAAAACTTACACTTATGAATCACCTTGTCCACCATTGCTATGTTTTTACGACGCATTCAAGGTCTTTTATTTCATTCTCATTGGGGTTGGATCGATGTCAAGGCTGGATCAAGGGTTTGGGTTGGATCAAGAACTCTTCTGAACTGTTTTTTTTTTTTACATTCTTCTGTGTTGGAACTGAAATTCGGTAGTGAAAGTTGATGTCGAGACGCAAGATTATACAAGAACGCATACTGAGAAACATCCCATTATGTGTCCTGAGTTTCGAGCTGTAAGCATAATGGAATTCTTTTAGTCTCATCACGGTCCAGTCCATTCTCGCTGAAACAACTGAAACAGAAAGTCCTTTGTGACATCAGTCATATACACTTGGAGTAATATCCATCAAATTTTAGAAAAATGATGAACCAGTCTATTAAAAATCTGAAGGTGATCTTAGATCAGGGTTCGATCCTCCTGAATTTTACCTCAGCCTGGCCGAGAAGCAGCGCATGTACTCAGTAATCCAGCGATCGTCCGCTGCCGAGAGCTCGGACCGTCGCAGCTTCTCCAGATCAGCCGATCTCGCTCTCCGACGTTCCAAGGCCATTCCACGTTTTTCAGAGTCACGGCGTGTCTGGACCCCGACGTCGGCCCGGTGGATCTGAATGGGAATGAGAAACATCAGAAGCACAACTACATGAAAAGAAAAAAGTACTTTTTACATTCACAGATGGAATAAACCATCATCCATGACATATTATATTCACTGGGCAGTCACTTTTATCTGAAGTGATTTATACATTAGCCAGAATCCAACACAAACACCCACAAGGGACCGAAAACAGCTCTCTGATTTCCCTTAGATTTAAACTCACAAACTTTAGGTTCGAGGACATAACCAGAAGGTACCCCTGCGATACAAAATGTGATGTGGAAAAGATTTCGCTGCTTAGACGACTGATTGTGATGATATAATGCTAATCTCAGAAGCTCCGCCCACATGTCACATATCTTTCATTCACTTTTCTGGTCACAAGCTTCATCTCAAACAGGAATACAAACACTGACAAAAATGGACCAACTCAGGTTTCATCATGTCAAATATGCAAATTATTCAAGGATAATAATGGATTAACCATAAACTTTCAGCT
>CM074970.1:13992802-14007168 GCA_037577455.1 Pangasius macronema
GCGTTTATTTCTTTTTAACTGCAAGACAGATGGAACGACTTTAAATAGCTGCTATAACATAAGTGAGAACAGGAACTAACTTGTTTTGCTAACATGTAGGTGTAATCCTTAGGAAATCGCTGTGGCGAGAGAGGAAGAAAACACTTCAGGATGTGCTGTTGTAAGAACACAGTAACTCTGATTGCACCACATTGTGGATTGTTTTCCTTTAACCGCATGCCATGTTGATTTATTCCTTACTTAATGCAGTGTAGTAAGTATATATCATCTTCCTAGCCATAGTTTGTGCAAATTGACCTTCCCACTGGGTAATCGGATACAGATAGCTAGAGTTATTTGTTTAAAATGGGTTCTGCTCTGTTGTGAGTTTAAAGTTGTGGCTGGAATTGCACCTGTCTGATGGCTTCCTGCTGGGTGAGACTGCAGAGCAGATCGGCTCTCCCCGTGTGATACAGCACTACAGCCCCATATAGGGTGACGGCAGCCACTCCATAGAGCTCTGCTTATCGTACAGGCGCCTGATTTAAACCCTCCTGCACTATTTTTAGGGAGGGACAGAGACACAGGGGTGTGAAGACATCTGCTGTCCTTTACCTACTGAGAAGATATCAGCTGCTGCCATAAACACACGGGTTGGGGGATGAGTAAGCACAGGGGAACGTTACAGAGCAGGGAAGCTACTCATGTTAAGTACTGCACTTAAGTATTATGTTTCATGAGTAGAAGTGGGGGAAAAAGGATTTATATTTCCACGAAAAAGCTCACAATTTCATTTAGACCTTCCAAGTACTTGATACATACTGTCCAGGATGAGAAGAAGTGCGTGACTTGCTGACTACTGAACTGGTTCTGCTGCGGAAAATGAAATGACCTGAATGATATCACGGAGCTCAGAGAAAACAAACCAGCGTGATACACAAATACATTATTTATTCCAAAAAAAAACCCTCACGTGGAGAGAACAGAGTCTAACACACAGTAGAAAAGTGTAGAGCAGAGTAGAGGACAGGAACGTTGGGTCAGATCTGCGACTGGACGAAGTGCTCGTAGTTGGCTCTCAGCAAGAACTCAAAGAAGGGTTTGGATTTGAGAGCCTCCAACTCGTCTACCTGCAGGAGCTCCTTCACATCGGGCAGATACTCCTGCAGAGGAATGCCTGGAAACACACACACACACACACACACACACACACACACACATTATTTATTTTATTTTATTCTATTTTATTTTAGCACTGTTATGTCTGTAGAGTCGATGGAAACTTGGACCTACCTTCCTGAATGAGTTTCTGGAGAATTTTAACAAAGATGCTGTCTCTAGCTGCCTCCAGAGGATCATCACTGCCGTCTGAGGCTGACCAACTGCAATTCATACAGCAACACTGATCAATACACACCAATACACACCAACACTGATCAGTACACACCAACACTGATCAGTACACACCAACACTGATAAATACACACCAACACTGATCAATACACACCAACACTGATCAGTACACACCAACACTGATCAGTACACACCAACACTGATCAGTACACACCAACACTGATCAATACACACCAACACTGATCAATACACACCAATACACACCAACACTGATCAATACACACCAACACTGATCAATACACACCAACACTGATCAATACACACCAATACACAGCAACACTGATTAATACACACCGACACTGATCAATACACACCAACACTGATCAGTACACACCGACACTGATCAGTACACACCAACGCTGATCAGTACACACCAACGCTGATCAGTACACACCAATACATGCCAACACTGATCAGTACACACCGACACTGATCAGTACACACCAACGCTGATCAGTACACACCAACGCTGATCAGTACACACCAATACATGCCAACACTGATCAATACTATTCCATACACACCAATACTAACTTATAAATCAACACAAATATAAATCAATAAAGTAATCACACTCACAGCAGATATATATATATATATAGAGAGAGAGAGAACAGGGCTTACTTCTCTTTCCAGTCTTTCTTCAAGGCTTTGCTGAGAATCGCACACTTCAGAGCTGTAATATCCACAGCGTCTTCCTACAGACACGAGAAAATAGCTTATACAGTGTGTCTCACACACACAGACACACACAGACACACACAGACACACACACAGACACACACACACTTAAATGTGTTACCTTGTCAATGTACTCCAGCAAGTCAAGGGCTTTCTTGAAGTCGTATTCATCAGCTCCACGGTTTTCATCACATATATACAGCTACATACACACACACCCAAACACACACACCCAGAGAAATAAATGTTTGCTCATTTAAAGAAAAAAAAAAAAAAACTAATTGTAAAAAATTAAAATGTACACCACTTTCCACTTTACCCCATTTAGCATCTGACGTTTTTCTTCTTTAGCTCTGTACTGAATTTAGCCACCAGTTCAGCATCACGCTAATTGCGAGTCGAAGTGTCCACTGCGTGTGTGTGTGTGTGTGTGTGTAGCTGTATATATGTATATGTATATGTATATGTATATGTATATATGGACATGAAATCTGCTAAACAACGTTAAACTGGTGGCTGTTAGCATTAGTGCACAACTAAAGAAGCAAACTTCACACAATGATTTCTCATTCAGTGTTACAGGGTTACGTGTGTGTGTGTGTGTGTGTGTGTGTGTGTGTGTGTGTGTTTACATTAATAAGGTTATGGGCACTCAGCAGAGGCATGGTGTCTGGGTTCTGCTCGAACAGGAGGTCGTCGACAAACCCTTCTCAGAGGACTACTTCCTCCTTCGCGAGGACGAGGTGTTATAGATGTGTGACACACACAGACACACACACACACACACACAGACACACACACACCAGAATTAAGGTCATATCAACAAAAGAACGTAAGAAAACCTCGTGAAGTTAAACCGAGTGTGCAATGTACACCTGTAGATGAGGGTGCACAAACTTTTGCATGGCATTCTGATTAAGATGGAGAGGATGTGAGTAAGTGTGAGCGACTGACCGTTGACCTGTTTGCGCTGCAGCGGCTCGGGCATGTCCGACGCCAGAGCCGTGAGTTTGCTCAGCGCTAGCAGGGTTTTCTTCTTACTGAAGTAGCGCGTCTCTGTGTTGGCTTGGCTGTACAGAGTGTGGTGGGCCTGCAGCACACACACACACACACACACACACACACAATTTTAAATTCAGTGATTTAGCACATCCTTAAAAAGAGGTCAATTTAACCTCAGGTGATTTAATCTCAGCACGAGAAGTAAGTACACTGTGTGTGTTTGTGTGTATTTGTATATAGTTGATGTGTCCTTTATGTGTCTTCATGCACGCGAGTGTGAGTGTGTGTGTGAGTGTGAGTGTGTGTGTGTCGTACGCTCTGGAAGTCCTGCACGTGGATGTGGTGCAGCCAGCTCAGGTGTTCGTGGGCCTGCAGGAAGCTGGCGAGCTGCTGATGCTGAGCGATGGGCTGAGACAGCAGCTTCCCTCGCTTCCCCTTCTCCATGTACCAGCGGAACAGGAAGTCCGCAAAGTTCTACAGGAAACACACACAAGACACCAGTCTTACACCTTTACACCTTTACACCTTTACTGCTTCACTGAATAATTAATATATATTAATAATAATTCAGAATACACAATCGAGTGTGTTGTATGTAATAAGAGGAATGATGTGATACAGGAGACAGGGTGTGTGACAGTGTAAGGAAGTAAGTGTGTGTGTGTGTGTGTGTGTGTGTGTGTGTGGTTTGGGGGTTAATGGGGTGTGTCTGCGTTACCTGGTCAGCGAATTTTGTCATGTAGTGCTGCAGGCGCGTCTGGTTGTCCGTCTGCTCGCACATCTGCACCAGGATGTCGAAATCGCAGTACTTTTCAGCCAGAGCCGCCACCCACTGATACTGACCCAGCTCCACTATTCACACACACACACACACACACACACACACACACACACACACACACACACTTTATTGTGAATCAGACATGACCAGAGCCAGACATCTAGAATGAGCAGCTTCACTGCAAGTCATAATTTACATTCATAAATCTAGTAATTTGTGTATTCACAGCTACTGCATCGTGTCATTCCCTATGTAGTGAGCACGTATAGTGAATAGGACGCTATCTGAGATCCACCTGCTGTGTGGCGCGGCCAGTATAACGTAGACCGAGATGAATATCGGCGAAGAGTGAACGGCGATGAATTCGAAACGTTAAAATCTAATTATTTTACTGCTACAACGGAGGAACACCTAAACAAAAACTATCTCTTCAACTCTTAATCGTCTTGAGTGCCTCGCGTGTGAGCAGTTCAGTGCGGCGCTGCGTGTACTCCATCTCCAGGGCGTCGTAGCGCTCCTGTTGCCCGGGGCGACGCAGCGAGGTGAGCTGAGCCACGTAACCGCCGAGCAGCGAGTCCAGCAGCGCCACCAGCTGCTCGCTAAGAGCGTTACGGAGTCCCGAGTCAGCGTGAGGATACACGCTGCGCAGGATCACGTCATGCTGCCGGGCGATGACTGTACGAACTCCGCCCACTCCACCCGAGGCTGTAGCACACACACACAGAGAGAGAGAGAGAGAGAGGGAGAGAGAGAGAGGGAGAGAGGGAGAGGGAGAGAGAGAGAGAGAGAGGGAGAGAGAGAGAGAGAGACACACACACAAAAGCAGCAAATTAACTCTCATTATCGCTGTATTATTTTCACTGCTGGAGGTGTAGCTCACGCAACAGCCCCTGTAATATACAGCTTTAGAGAGCCACTAAAAGTCCTGGAATGTCATTCTGATCGCAGACATACTTGCGAAAGTGCGTGATTTCGTTGACGTCACAAGTAAGGAGGAGCTCGAGGACATTGAGAGCGTCTAGCAGGTTTAACGTAAAAGCCTAACACTACACATCTGATCATAGAACACCGATATCTTATGCCTGGAGGTACGAGTCACGGAAGCTGCTGGAGGAGAACTAATATTTATAAATAAATATTTTATAGTCTGGAAATTACAGTGAAAGTAGCGGCGCGTGTTTTGTACCTGTCCATGGGATGTACTCCGGCTCTGGAGCGGCGCTTTCTGCTGCTCTGTAGAGGGACGCTTTAGTCTCTCTGTACTGCGCTGCTGCTTGGAGCATGTCCTGAGAAACACACACACACACACACACACACACACACACACACACACACACACATATATATATATATATACACATACACACACACAGACACATATATATGCACATATGCACTCAATATCTCTGCACCATAACGCAAAAATTTAAATCACAAGTGCAAAAGTTTGTACCCCCCATTATTTCTGGGTAGTGGAAAAAGGAAAATCTGCCTCCGTTAAACAAACAGACCCAAAAAAACAGTTAAAAAATACAAAAACAAAAGGACTATCTTCACATTTAGTCTCTCTCCAGACATGTGTGTGTGTGCGTGTGTGTGTGTGTGTGTGTTCAGAGGACACGTAAACAGTTCGAAGGTTGATATCAATATTAAGGCAAATCACACTCGAGCAGTATTTTTATCATTACTATACGCTATTAGTCAATTTTTCGTTAATTTCTTAATCGGCTTCGTTTTGTCCTCAGGGTGCGCTAACTTTCGCACCCGAGAGATGCAGGCTTGTGCTGGGGCTCCCTGCGTCGCCGCAGAGTGGAACTGCTACAACAACTGCAACTCCTGCTGAAGGGCCCACTTCACTGAGGTCACGGGGCTCTCCTTCAGACAGCTCTCCTCCTCGTCCAGCAGAGACTCGAAGATCGAGGAGATCTGAGACACCTGAACACACACACACACACTATAACACCACAACCGAAAATTAAATCTGAAACCTCTTTTTAATTTATGCTACACAAGATCTTATTTTTTTCACCTCAACAACAACAAAAAATTATTCAGATTTTTACTCATTTTACTGAATTAAAAATAAATAAATAAATAAATAAATAAAATTAAATAAATAAGTGCTACCACTTGGCAACCTGGCATCTTATTTTAATTACTATAATATAAAATATATAGTTGCTATTTTAACAACTAATTATGTAAAAATGTGATATAATTACAAGCTACAGATTAAAACTAACAAATATAACAGAATTCTAGTAAGCCTTTTGTTCCTAATCTTTCGGGAATAACGCGCTGAAAGCCGGCGCGCGTGACTCTGTGACGTTGTTACCTCTCTGAAGAAGACGTCGGCGGGCGTGAGGCTGGAGGGCACGTTCGCGCCGGTTTTCCTCAGCGTGGCGACGATGGCGGCGGTCACCAGCTCCGGCTGCTTGCTGTGGTGGTTCTTCAGCGCGAGGGCCGCCGACAGCTTCTCCGCGTGCTCGCATAGCAACATCCGAGTCGCCATGGGAGACGAGCGCACCGTCGTCGAGGTGAGCCGGTCCAGGAGCCCGGTCTGAGGGAAGCATATTATTTATAAGTGGAGCTGATGGATGTCAGTGTTTATTTATACATCTATCTCCACTAACAGTCTGAGCTGATGATGCGGGAATCGGCGTGAACGGACCTGTAGCAGGAAGTCCATGAAGCAGTGGTGAGCTTTCATTTTGTCCTCCAGCTGGTGCAGCAGAATCAGTGAGGTCAGAGTGAAGCCGGCGTTCTCTGGAAGGTGAAGGTTGACAGTTGACACCAGGTATCATTAGTGTGTGTATGTGAATCATTTACCACCACACCTGAGGGACCGGTTGATACTCCTGACATTTCTGCCTCTTTCCCATTTGCATAAATAAACATAAAAACTAAATGTATAAGTGCTAAGCTAGCTAGCCAAACCCTGTCATCAGACAGCTATGACTGGCATCCATAGTATCCAGTTGCTTAGCAACAGTGTTCTGTGGCCGTAAGCACTTGACCAGCTTCCTAGGAACACACTGCCTGGATTTAAATTTGAATTTTATCTCTAATTTATATGACGCCTTCATTAAAATATGCTTTAAAATATTAACATATATGCTAGCTCGCATAGCTGTCAGTGCCAAGAAGAATCGGGGTCTTCATCTGGGGATCACTGTTACACGAGTGCTCTGTGATGAGACAGATTTACTACAAATGATGAGACTGTGGACTCCAGGAGGAAGATCTCCCCCCATCTCAGGCTCTGCTCCTCACCATCAGGCACAGACTCGGCCCAGCGAGGATCCGACGCGGGATAATCATCCACCAGGTCCAGGTCGATCTGAGTCACCAGCGCGTCCAGCTCCCCACCTGCCCCGCCCTCTCCGTCGTCAGGGAAGAGCTCGTCTGTCATCTTCTGGGCCTCCATTACACGATTGCTACAGGCCAAAAAAAACGCCAAACGGCAGAGGTTTGAGAGATTTCCCAGGACGCGATAACAAAACACTGACAAGTTATAATTACAGTTAATACACATTTACACTGGACTCTACAGCCGACAACACATGGCTCTCTGTGTGTGTGTGTGTGTGTGCGCGTGTGTGTGTGCGTGTGTGTGTGTGTGTGTATAAAGTGAGAGCTGCTCACCGGCAGAACTCCAGGAAGGCTTGTTTCAGCAGCTTGGTTTTGTCCTCTTGTGCTACGGTGTCCATTTTAGGTGGTGTCTCCAGTGGAGTCCCCTACATGAAAAGTACATTTAAATTATTTTTAATCCCTAATTCTCCAATTCCGGGCTGATCCGAATGGTCCGACACTAGTCCGGTGCAATTCCTTATATTCTGATCGGATTCTAATCCAGTGATTCTAGTCAAATCTTTGCTCCTTTACTCTGGCCTCATTCTCTTCCTCTAAACACATCCAATCCTCCAGTCCAAGCTGAATCCTCATCTGTAAATTATAGTCAGAATTCAGGTCTAATCTCAATCCTCAAATTCAGGTCTAATCCTAATGATCGAGAAGGAACGCAGGTCTAATCCTCATCCTCAAATTCAAGGCAGAAGTCTAGTCTGATCTTCATCCTCAAATTCGAGGCTAATCTGCATCCTCTCGTCGGAATTCAGGTCTAATCCTCATCCTCAAATTCTAGCAGGATGGGATTTGAGTCAGATTCGGAGTCATAAATAAAATCTGATCCTCATCCACAAACTCATGTCTGATCCTAATCCATAAATTGTAATCAGATGCTGGTCTTCAAATTCCGTTCGTAGTCAGCTCTAGGCCTAATCCTCCAACTGACATCTGACCAAATAAAGTCAGATCCTTATCCTCAGGTTAAAATTCAAAGTAATTATAAATGTGCGAGTCTTTTTCAGAGTACTGCTAATCCTCACCTCAGGTCCAGGCCCGGCCAGTGAAGTACACAGAGAATCCTCCATGGTCTCTGGCAAGATGGAGGCGCTCTCTCTGGGTACCACGGCAACCAGGCCGTTAATCTGGGAGAAGAAAACTGGCAAGTCGGCACACACGCCTCCACCGCGGATACGGTCACCTGGAAGGGCCAAAAAACCCACGAAACGAAAGTGAAGATAAGAGTGACCAGCGTGTGTGTGTGTGTGTGTGTGTGTGTGTGTGTGTGTGTGTGTGTGTGAGAGAGAGAGAGAGAATCAGAGACAGACAGCAGTACAGTCTCTGTGATGGTCGTACCCGAGGCGTTAAAGGTTAGCTTTTCTTCTGGCAGCCCGCTGCGCCCGGCACCGGTGGTGCACGTGTACACCAGCTCCTCGTTATAGAGATACGCTGCAGGACTTTTCACCCGCGGCAACACCAGCCTCGTCTTATGGAGCTCCTCCTCGCTCTGAGGAGAGAGAGAGAGAGAGAGAGAGAGAGAGAGATTTATGAGGGTAATAAAGGAAGATATTCATCTCCTTTATCATTCTTTTCAACCTGTTATCATCAGCATCTCTGCTCCACAGTCTGAATTTTAGTTGTGGAGTTGTTGGAGTTACGTTTCATGCAAATGGTGTCTTTTGATGTAATTAGCATGACACTCAACTGGTGGCTATAATGAGACGTATTAAACCACTGCGTCGCGTCAGAGTTTACCTGGAATGGCGGGTTATACTTAGTAACCTCTACAGAGAGCTCGTCTGAGATGGGTAGCGTGGAGTCTGGGAGCGTGACCAAGCAGAAGTACGCCAAACACGGAGTATCTGCAGGATGCCATGCTGCAGCCAACACCACCAAGCCAGCGCTGAGGAGAGGAAAACAGCACTGAAACTTAAAAACCAGCTCCGACTAGCAAGGCTGCTCATCAACACTTCAGGTACAGAACCATTAAAAGATACTTCTGCCATCCCTCTGGGGAACCCTTGTTCTGTGGTTCTGTGTAAAAGCCTACAGCAAAGTCAGAAAGAACCCTTTTTTGGAAACCAAGAACCCTTAAAGAACCCTCAAAGAACCCTTTTTTCTAACAGTCTATGGCTTAACTGGATTAATTTTGTTGGTTCTTTAAAGGTTCAGTGGATAATTAACGGCCTCAGAAAAGGGTTCCACGTGGAAATATTTCTGATAAGCAACAGAAATAGTTCCTCTTAGAGCAGCTAATCTAGAACCCAGTAGGCATCATTTAAAGTTTCCACGTAGACGTCTACAACAAAGCGTTTTCCTATAATGCTGAGAACCGTAAATTATCCAACGTACCCTTAAAAAACCCCTGAAGAACCCTCTTTCCGCAGTGCTTTCTGGGTCGATTAGTTTTATTTGTTTAATTCTATTTAATGCCAGTAATATAAAACAACTGTTTTTCCACAAAACGTTCTCGATGGTCCTCTTCATTCCTGATCTAGTGAACTAGCATGAGAGTGTATTGTTGATCAAGACTCCAGAGCTCTTCTAGAAGTCTCTCTGGATAAGGCTGCCTGTTAAACGCTGTAAACGTAACAAGAGTAAGCAATTTGAACTCCACTGTATTTTCCTTATATAAACAGAAGTGCGGAAATCGATGCTAACGATATGATCTGAAGTCGATCGAGCTGAGGTGTGTGTTAGTTAGTCTTCTTGAGCGTAAATACACACACTCAGGAGCACGAGTGGGCTACGAGCATTTTTCCCGAAGCTAGCGAGAGGTTAGCGAGTTACTTACTGACTGAGCTGCATGTCCAGATACGCCACGTTTACTCCCGCCTTCAGCTCGGCGTAGTTACTCTCGGAACCCTGAAACACACACACACACACACACACACATGGGCTTGTAAATAGGGATGGCTGATAAGGCAAAAATATCAAGCTCACGATACCTGAGGACATTTCTATGATACATGGTACGTATCACCATATACACAGCTGCTAACAAACAGCCAGTAACACAGTTGTGCTGCTTTTGAAGGGAAGAAGAAAAAATAAAATAAATAAATAATAATAAAAAAAAAAACCACCACTATACAATGAAGTTTTTATTTAATACAAAAAGTTTTTTTTTTAAAAAAGTCAAATTTCTAATAAATATATATATTTTTTTGTATAAAACTGTAATATTAAAGCTGTAGTTTAGGACTGCTTGTTTTTTTTTTATAACAAAAAAAGGTTATAAAAGATTATCACAATATCTATGACTGATACATTAACAGATCAAATATTGATAATCTAGTCACACCATGGCCACAACATTTTTCCAGATAGACAAGTGTGTGTTATCAGATCCCGCCTCTCACCCAGATGGCGTCGGCGATGCTGGCGGAGAGGCTCGGGCAGGCGTTCCAGCTCAGGACCTGAACCTCCGTGGTGTCCCCGACCTCCCACTTATTCAACCCACACGTACTGAGAGTGTAGAGGCATCCCGAACCCGGCACCCACAGCACACTGTGCACCTGAAACAGACCGACAGTCAGGACAGACAGCAATGTGATCGATCAGGGTGGGGTCACTATGGCAACAGGCTCTGGAAATATTTTCCTGATCACCTGAAACCCAGTACTGTAAACTATTAGCATTATTATCATTATTATTATGATCATTATGATTAACGATCCTACGGCCGTGTCGGCTGGAGGGCTGCGGAGGCCGAAGAGACTGGAGACGCGGCGTCCGATCCCCGACAGCATGCCGTGTCCCTGCTGCACTGCCCGCTGATAGAGCCTTCCAGAAGCCTCCATGCCCACCCGCAGCAGCTGCCCGCGGTACGAGGACACGATGAAGCTTCCTCCCTGAGCACAGAAGAAAAGGAGGAATTAACGTAATTTACACCACAGCGCTGCCGAGAAGGTGTTGATTAGTTTCTGAGATATATCGCTCTGAAAGTGATGCAGGTTTATCATTAACACACTCGTTCTAATCTGCTGTCGTTTCTATAGTAACCGCTCATTCATTCACTGGGACTCGTACGGCGTGTGTAATCGTTGAAATGGTGAAGTTCTGCGTAAGGAAACTTTCTGTGGAGGAGGTTTTTTGAGAACAGACTCACCCTGACTGCGGTCACGTAGTTACACAGGTGTCCTCCCAGATCAGCGTGCGTCTCCGTGTACGTCCCCTCGTGGGCCAGACTGGGCCAGAACCGGGCCATTGGTAGGCCTCTGTGCCGATTGTGTGTGTGGCTGACGGTGCCAGTGCTCTCTCCTTCTCTCTCTCTCTCTCTCTCTCAGAGAGAGATTAACCGACAGAATGAATAAATTCACACAATGGTGTATATTCATCAACAGTCAGTGTGCAGGTGAGGATAAACACAGGTACGGATCCTCCATTGGGTTTAGACTAAAATTGCAATTATTTATTCGTGAGTAGAATCGAGACCTCTTCGCACACTGTTAAGTGCTGACTCCGGATTCACGTGCTGTGAAAGAGGAGGAGGAGAGAGAGAAGGAGAGATAGAGGAGGAGAGAGAGAGGAGGAGAGAGAGAGGAGTACCTGCACCGACGCTGAATCCAGCGGAGAGGAAGAGCTGATGGAGATGAGATCAGCGCTGTAGGCGTACTCACTGGGGGATAACTGCAGGTCCTTACACACAGACAGCTACACACACACACACACAAACACACACACACACACACACAGAATAAGAAACACACAAGGAGCAAATTTGTTTCAATACACAGTGGGGTTTGGTTTAGAGTTACACTGAAATAAAAAAAAATCTCAAACCACTTTTGCCCACCCAGGCCCCCCGAAAAAAGAGGCCCAGGCCCCGCCCACCCGCCATTCGTCCATGGCGTACCTTTGCTACTGCAGTCTGACAGATCTTCCAAATGATCAGCCTCTCTCCACACACCATCCACGCCCAGCCTGATTCCTCCACCTTCACCGAGATCTGGTCATCCACTACAGGGGCAACACACACACACACACACACACACACACACACACACACACACACACACACACATTTAGGGAATTACATCATGACATAATCCAAGACCTCACAGACTATCCGAGCTCTCGTACCTTCTGCCATGGTCAGAGCCTCCATCACTTTGACGGGCAGAGACGAGCCGAACGTCTGCACGTCGAAATGGTCCGAGTCCACCGTGGCACAGCTCTGCACGCGCGTGGGAGTCGCTCGGCTACAGGACGCAACGGCAGGACGATCAGCCAACAAAGCAGACACAGAGAAGGAAACAGATGCAGATTTATATTCAGACTGTGTTAATTTCTCCTCTCCTTAATTCTTAGGTCCTGCCTCTGAGGCAGCAGAGAAAGTGCACAAGAAAAGGAAACGAGGACAGGAGGATTCGAGAACAAACACATTCCAGGAAAAATGTTTTAGCCTAAACAAGATTCCACTCATTACCTGACTTCTCTGTTTTTAAAGAATTTGACTTTTATTGCAAGGATTTTATTCATACCCATGATTTATTTAGTTACGATGATCCATTCTGTACTTGTGAGTCTTATATGTGTATCATTTATTGTAGTTTGTTTACAATTCCCCATAAGCTGACACACAACATCTCCTCGTTCCTTCATTCCTCTGAGTGCATTTTAGGAAACAGATTTCCTGAGCGATTGATTTCTGGTCACGAAGTTACGCTCAAGGAGTCATCGGTTTGATTTTTGGGACGCAATTCTTGAGAGGAACGAGACTCAAAATGGAAACCGTTCTCTTCTGGGTAAAAGCGGACAGAGGCGTTATAAATCATTACGGTATCCTGTAAAGACAAACAGTCCTGTGTGTGTGTATACAGGACGCTCAGGGTGAGCAGATTGTGAGTAATAAGAGTCCTGGGATGAGCAGACAGTCTTTATGATTACAGCAGCAGCTCTTAGATACAAATCTACAGTATCCTTTGTGCATAAAACAGCGAATCATTCATTGTAATAATGTAGAGCTAGAAAGTGATCCATATGGCAGGTTCTTGATAAAATGGTCATGAGTGCAGCTACAAATTGGCAGCTTTTATGTGTATTATAGGCCATTTTTATGGTTTTTAAGCTTCAGTATCCTGGAACGAACAAAAACAACCCTTTAAGTTTGCCGTCTACATGGTGTTGTCAAATAAACACATAGTATTTAGTGTGTGTGGTGTGTTTGGGACAGGACCTGCACCTGTGTGTGTGTGTGTGTGTGTGTGTGTGTGTGTGTGTGTGTGTGTACCTGGGAGTGAGGGAAGCTCTGCGCGGGGAGAACAGCAGCCCTGACGGCGTGTTGACACTCTTCCTGCCGCCGGTCCTCGCTGTGTGCCGGCGTCCCGAGCCTGAGGCTCCGCGGGGAGTAAACATCCTGATTCACAAAACTCCTTTTAACGCCGCAAATCTAAAACTACCCTGGATCATGTAATGGGTTGGTTAGTCCTTCTCTTTTTTTAATGTAGCGCGCGCACAAATCGATGGAAACGCGCGCACGATTTACGTCACTCTCAGGAGAACGGTGGCGCGGAAAATAAACGTCACTGGGAGGCGAAGCGGAAGTGGAAGCGGAGGATAATATAGTTGAATAAATAAAGAATACAATATGCTTATTACTTAAGTAAAAATAAAAAATATATATTAAGCATTTACTATTTATTTTGGGTGGTCTAGAGTTAAAACAAGACGCAGTTTATAATACATAAAAATACAATTACTAGTTTTTCACAGCCAGTCGCATGTACAGTAAAGATTTATCCTTTAATCCCTTTAGCTTTCTCCTGATGAGATACGGTTTACACACAGAGTATAACATTTCCCCAGTGTTTTAAAAAGACTGAGTGTGGTTTGTATGCAGTGCCTCCTACAGTCAGAGTGCTGTATCTACACAATCAGTGTGACCCTAAACCCAGCCATGTGGCCGAGCCAAACACAGCAACTTAGTATTTATTTATTTGTTTGTTTGTTTATTTTGGCTACTTGCTTACTTATTTCCATCTTCCTTACTTTTTTACTTCCTTACCTACCTACATACCTACATAATTACTTACTTATTTATTTATCTACCTACCTACTTACTTACCTACCTAACTATTTACTTACTCACTTACTTACCTACCTACATACATACTTACATACTTACTTACCTACCTACATACATACTTACATACTTACTTAC
>CM074970.1:14012711-14022736 GCA_037577455.1 Pangasius macronema
TCCTCCCATCCTGTATTTCCTTCCTTCCTCCCTTTTTTCCTGTCCTTTCATCCTTCCTGTCAGTCTGTCCTTCCTGCTTGTAAGTTCTTTCTTTCTTTCTTTCTTTCTTTCTTTCTTTCTTTCTTTCCTCCCTTTGTGTCCTTCCGTTCTTCTTTCATGTCCTTCCCTTCCTTCCTGTCTGTTGTTCTTTCTTTCCTCCCTTCTTTCCTGTCCTTTTGTCCTTCCTGTCTGTAAGTCCTTCCTTTGTTCCCTCCTTCATTCTTTCTTTCCATTCTGTCTTTCCTTCCTTCATATCTGTCCATCGTTTGATATCTTCTTTCTTTGATTCAACTAATCAGCTAATTAACAGCGCTTCCTGAGTTGAAGTGTGTGTGTGTTATAGCAGGGGAAACACTACAGTGTGTGTGTGTGTGTGTGTGTGTGTGTGTGTGTTAGAGCAGGGGAAACACTACAGTGTGTGTGTGTGTGTTAGAGCAGGGGAAACACTACAGTGTGTGTTGTGTCAGGAGTTCTGTGCAGGAGCAGGGTTGGGGATCTGCTCTGTATAACTGGTGGTGTGAAGATCAGATCAGTAGTACAGCCGTGACGTGTCTGGGTTTTTCGACACGTGGCACTAACGTCGAAGATTTTTATTGCTGACCAGTTTCCCTTTAAAACTGAGAGAACTGCAGAGAAGACATCTTTTAAAATATCTTTATTCCCCCGAAGACCACAGTCTGCTTCCTGCTGAGTCACTGACCAGATAAAAGCTAATGAGACGTCCTTCACTCAGTGTGAATCTGTTCCCACGTGTGTGTGGTGCTCGATAAGGAGCGTGCAGATAGTGTGTGACTTGTTTCTAAAGAAACGTTTCTATCGTTTCTTCGGATAAATTCTGAGTCGTTTTTTTAATTTAAGCTGTGGGATACGAGTTTTATTTCGACTGATGGATCCTTTAAAGTGCCGTGATGGTGTTGAGAAAGCCGCAGCCCTCTGACACGTGCTCGTGTGATGAGCTCTTCATGACTCATCTGATCAAAGACCTTGTTTTTGTTTCTCCTCCGCAGGGAGAAGGAGCTCTCTGCCCAGGGCATCATTGAGATGGAAGGAAACAAGACGACTATTACTAACTTAAAAGTAAGAAATACAGAGACATCCTTCCTCTTGCTGCTTTTAAAAGATTAAATCATTAAAAAAAGACAGTGTTTAAACACGAACAGCACCAACACCAACTTTATCACATTCATGATTCATATTTAAAAAAAAAAAACGATTTTGTCCTGAAAGTCTTTCTCGTGCACTCCAGATCCCAGACGGCGTGACGGGCGACTCGGTGAGAGAGAGAACTAAAACGTTCACGTATGATTTCTCCTACGACTCGGGCGACCGCACGAGCACCAGCTTCGTCTCGCAGGAGAAGGTGATTTAAAATACGATAAAATATTTATCAGCTGTTGTGTTCCTAAAGTGTGATTCTGCTTCTTACCCGTATAAAACAGGACATCGCTGGGACGCGGACTTTACTGTCCCAGGAGTGTTTAGGGGTTTAAAGGTCTCACTCATGGCACTAGACTTGAACCTGTGCCATCCTGGTTATAGACAAATGCTGTCAATTCCTGAGCTGCCGCGAGAGGTTATAAGATGTCCTGAGATATCATGAGATACCCCAAGATATCAGGAGCTTTTTTTAGGACATCATGAGCTGTCCTGAGATAGCGTGAGATGCCCCCGAGATAGCGTGAGATGCCCCTGAGATAGCGTGAGATAGCATGAGATGCCCCCGAGATAGCGTGAGATAGCATGAGATGCCCCCGAGATAGCGTGAGATAGCATGAGATGCCCCAGAGATAGCGTGAGATGCCCCAGAGATAGCGTGAGATGCCCCAGAGATAGCGTGAGATGCCCCAGAGATAGCGTGAGATAGCGTGAGATGCCCCCGCGATAGCGTGAGATGCCCTCGAGATAGCGCGAGATAGCATGAGATGCCCCCGAGATAGCGTGAGCTCTCACTTGAGATACCACGCATTGTCCTGTGAGATATTATGAGCTATCCTGAGATATCTTGAGCTACCCTGATACATCGTGAAATATTGAGAGATATCATGAGATACCATGAGCTATTCCGAGACATCATGAGATATTGTGAACGATCCTGAGATATTCTGAAATATCCTGAGCGATCCCAAGCTATCCTGAGTTCTATCACGAGATACTCTGTCACGAGATTAAGCACTTTATAACTGAGAGTATAGGGATGGAAACAGTTTGTAAGTTGATATTTCATGTGCATTAACAGATCCTGGCATTGTTAATGAGAGTGAAGGTGTAGAGGTGTTTCCTAGGCCATTGTAATTAGTTTCAGGTTTTGCCGAAGGCCCACCTTCTGGCTTTCGGTTAGTTTTATAAGCGTGATCGAGTTGTGACCTGTTAATAAACTGGACTGTCCTGTTTTACAAAGTAACGCGAGCTGCATTTAACAGCACGGTCTGTACAGCGAGACACCGAGAAGGCGCACAGAGTTATGTAGGTAAATAAATTGTTTGTATGTTTTTTTATGCTTAGGAAATTGTTTAAATGGTCACCAGGGACTATGAATACTCGTGAATGTGCAAACTGGAAACACACCCCTATTCTCCTGGCTAGGTTGATACTAACAAGAAAGTTATTTGCATAATTTTCTTCAGTAGCCAACCCTGATGAAATATTACCATAACGTCTACTCGTAAATCATTAGCATTAGATAAACTTGCTAGCTAGCTTGTAATACGGGTTCCGTGGCTAAAACGTTATGCTTACCGCGTCATCGTTCTTTAATAATTTGCTTATTAAACCACCATAGGTCAAGATAGTTTGTGACATCACAGATTGTGCTAATATGTAGCTCCGCCTACAAGTCAGTTTTCATACAGGACTGCCCCAAAAGATTCAAATTGAAAAGTGTGAATACATTTGACTCGAAACAGCAAATTCTACACCATCAGCATGAGAGTCGGGGCAGAGTTAATTATTTAAACATTACATTTTTCAGAGCTGGGAGACTTTAAAGCTGTTAAAGACTTGTTTCGTTTATTAACATAAGCTAACTGAAATCAGAGGTGGCTTTCTTGCTGTGGCTTTAACAGAAAGTAGTCGAGACTTATTAGGTCTGTTCTGGGAATGTTTGTTCTTAGATTCTTAAATCAGCTTATCGTTTGGTCTCCTACGTTTGGGTCGTGGCTGTTTTAGTATGAATGTAGGTCAGTGTATCTCTGCACTGATCCCGTGGGTACCACTAAACTGCGCAGTTCAGCGTTTTCCTGCTTTAACACACCACATGCGCAGATTATCGAGGAGAGTTTGGTGAGGCATGAAGTGAATAACATGCTGTGTTTTGGTGAGCAGTCTTAATTCTGACCCTAATTCTTCTCCTTAAGTCTCCTCTGGCTAGTTCTTCAGGTCTTCAGAAGCACATTGGGTATGTTAGATTGCTAACCTTCGGCAGACTTGGCCACCAAAGAAGTCCACCTACATACCTTCAGTCCAGCACCCTCCTGATCATGAACCCTAGCAATGCTTACACTTGACCGAATTTGTTGATCTATCGGTGTATCGACTCCATATCAGTGTTGTTTTCATCTAATTTGTTTGCTAACATATCTGGAGATAGCAAGTAGGCCTGGTGAGAGATACTAGCTAATGATACTAGCAAGTATTAGCTAGCTGGGTAAGCCATGTACATTTATGTTCCCACTAATTAGAAGGGTAACAAATTACACCTGAAATGGACAACCCAAAAAATAATGTCACGCCAAGCAGAACCAAAGATTGGCCTCACACTTGTTAAAAATCTCTCAGGGTTTTCCAACTCTGAAAAGCCACACAGATGTTCACTCTTGTCTTCTCTTTTGTTTTGTCCAAATCCTTTGTAGTTTTGATCAAACATCAGTTTTCTTCATTATTGATTTTTTTACAGACGTATCAATGACTCCTCTGTAAGTCGACACGCATCTCCTAGTCTCCTGCGCCATCACTTCCTGTTTTATTTATAGCTTCCTCCTGAATGAGGGCGGTGGTGATAGTTTGAATTAAACAGATCTTTGTGTGTATCGTTTTGCTTGCGAATTGGATGTCCAAGAGGCTAGATATTAAGGGGAAAAAAAAACAATAGCGGGCTTAGAACTGAACCTTGTGGAACGCCATAGTGTGCTTTTTTTTTTTTTAAAAAAAGTATTTTATCAATCTCTGCTACACTGGTAATGTCCTGTCAAGTAATTTCCTCCCTATACTTCAATAGATCGTAATCAATAGTGTCGAATGCAGCAATAAAAAAACCCAGAAACATATCACCAATCTGAGGCAAGCAGTAGGTCATTGACCGCTTTAGCCAGAAGCCCTGATGCAGACTGAAATACATCATGCTATTTCATCATCATATGTTGATTAGCGAACGCTTGTGGAGCTTGATGTGCATGTGTTGATATGGTTAGGTGTTTAAGGACCTGGGTTCGGATGTGCTCAAGGCAGCGTTTGAGGGCTATAACGCCTGCATCTTCGCTTACGGACAGACGGGCTCGGGGAAGTCCTACACCATGATGGGCAACCAGGTAAGAGAAGTGACCTGTTCCTCTTCTCGCAACTCATTTTACATACAATAGCTGTATAAATGTCTCTTTTTTGTTTTTACTTCTGTTAAATCACAGATTAAAAAACCAAAATGATATTTCTGATATCATGAACTACTTATGTAAAATGGCCTAGACGGTTAAGACGCGTCACACGTGGCTTTTCTTTCATCCGCTTGCAATAATTCTTTAAAAATAATTTTATAATTTCTTTTGTTAAATGTAAATGTGAAATGTAATCAATCACCCAAGATGTGTTTGGTGTCTGACTTTTGAGATTTTTAGGCTGATCTCATGGAAATACTTTTTATTTGTTAGCTATTCTTGCTTTGTTCCTCCAGTGAAAAACTGAATAAGCGAATCTCAAGCGTCAAACATGCCTTTGCTGATTGACTATATTTTAGATGAGAGGGAAACTGTACTTCCTGTAACGCCGCTCGCTCTCTCTCACTCTGTTTGTGTTTGCGCTGCAGGGAGACGTGGGGCTGATCCCGAGGATTTGCGAGGGCCTGTTCACCCGGATAACCGGTATGAGCCGTCGTGATGAAGCCTCCTTCCGTACGGAAGTCAGGTGGGTGACACGAGGGTCAGAGGTCAGAGTCTAAAAGTCAGAAGTCATCCATGAAGGAAAAAAATTCTTACATAATGGATGTATTGCTGGTATATGCAACTATTAAAAACCATAATTCTGTGTGATTTGAACTGATATCTGAAATGGGGGGAAAAACGAGACCTGGAAGTTAGAGACCTTTCTTTAATCTGTACAGGGAATGGTCACTTTTTCAACAGCTTCAGATCTGTGGCTCTGGGACGAATATAACACTATGGCCGTAACACTACGATGTTAAGTAGCTGGACAGTTAGCTAGGCTAAAACAACATAACAACAACAACTCTAGAATGATACAATTTTATATACAACCCTATAGACAGGCTACACACAGTAATTCCCCCCCAACTCACCCCAGGGTGGGGGTGGTGGGGGTAAACCCTGAACTGATGCAGTAGTGTAAGTGCCAATGCGTTGTGGCATCAACAGTTAATTTCCTCATTAAACACATCTGTATGTTGTATAGTGTGTAGTATCATTGCTCTATTTGTTTCAAATCCTTAAAAAAAATAGTTGTATAGTAATGATTTTATTTCGTAGGCGTTTTGTTCGGTTCAGCACTTTAAATTTGAATGTAACGGATTTTCTGAAATGGCTAATAATCTTAGCTGTTATGGATACATAAGGTGTTCCACAAGGCTCTGTTCTCGGGCCACTGCCTTCTTCCTGATCTCTGCTGCACTGCTGTGAACGTCCACTGTGCTGGTGACATGCAGCCGTACGCCTCAGCCCCACCACAGCCCCATCTTTGACTTTTTGGTTATGGTTTTCTAAATGTAGTTATCTGGAGATCTATAACGAGCGTGTGCGAGACCTGCTGAGGAGAAAGCTGGCCAAGACGTATAACCTGCGAGTAAGAGAGCACCCTAAAGACGGCCCTTATGTTGAAGGTAGGACTGCGTTACACTACTTACACCTTTAATCGTTTGACTGAACTGTGCTGTTATTGCTAGATGACATTTTTGCCTTTACTGCGTTAATGAAAACATGGTCCAGTGTGGATGTGGAGGTTTGCAGTGCTGCTCTGTTGTGTCTCAGACCTGTCGAAGCACCTGGTTCAGAACTACAGCGACGTGGAGGAGCTGATGGAGGCGGGAAACATCAACCGCACGACAGCTAGCACCGGCATGAACGACGCCAGCAGCCGCTCGCACGCCATCTTCACCATCAACTTCACACAGGTATAAAACGCACAGCGGACGCCCGGGTCATTGAGCTAAATATAACTTGCTAGCTAGCTAACATATTATAATTTGTTAACAGGCTAAAATGACAAGCCCTTGTACTAGCCCCAGCTAGCTTATTTACAAGCAAGCTAGCAAGCAACCTAATCATTTGGAAAAAAAATGATAATCCTTTTCTCAAACTATAGCGAATCTAAAAACCAGTATTTGCATTATTTTATGTGTTCCAAGCTAAATTAGCTTGCTTTATTTAACCTAGCCAGTGCTAGGATGAGGTTTTGCCATTAGTGTATTAGCTAAATGTAAATAGCTAGGTAAAAATCCCCCCCAAAAAATAAGGTATCAAACATAGTTAGCTGGCTGCCTTTACATTAGACGCTAGCCAGCTAGATTTATAAGGAGAGTTTATAACGCATTTCAAGCTAAGTTAGCTTGCTTTTATATAAACTAGCTTGTGCTAGAACAAAGGGTTATGATTGGAGTGTTCAGCTAAATATAAATAGCTAGCTGAAAGCCCCATAGCATAAAGTATTAAACATAGCTAGCTGACCACGTGGTTAGCCTCAGTCATGCTATAAAAGTAAGCATTTAATTAGCTTGTACTAAAAAGTTGTTAGCTGTAGAACGTGGATCGTTAACGTTACTTTTGTAAAAATGATGTCGCTTTTGTTGGTCATCTGATTTAAAGACAAGAAGTCAAGTGACGGCCAAAGTCCTGCAGAATAACAGCTTTCAAAGAGCAGAGGAATGAAATGCACATAAAATGACATAAAGCCATATAAGAATAAAGCACTAAAAAGACAAAACCACTTTTCTCTCTCTCTCCCTCTCCCCTTTCTCCCTGTCCCCCTCTCTCCCTCTCTCCTCGTCTCTCTCTCCCTCTCACTTCCTCTCTCTCTCTGTCTCTCTCCATCTCCCCTTTCTCCCTGTCCCTCTCTCTCCGTCTCTCCTTGTCTCTCTCTCTCCCTCTCTCCTCGTCTCTCTCTCTCCCTCTCACTTCCTCTCTCTCTCTCTGTCTCTCTCCATCTCCCCTTTCTCCGTGTCCCTCTCTCTCCCTCTCTCCTTGTCCCTCTCTCTTCCTCTCAATTTTCAGTTTCAAAGTATTGCCATGATTGTTTACATAAACTATTCCCAAAGCATCAAAAAAGAAAAGAAAAGGAAAGTTTTTAAAATGTATTGACAAAATGCTCCTCCCCTCTCCCCCTGCCTCTCTCTCCCTCTCTCTCTCTCTCTCTCTCTCTAGGCGAAGTTCGATGCAGAGATGCCGTGTGAAACGGTGAGTAAGATTCACTTGGTGGATCTGGCAGGCAGCGAGAGAGCCGACGCCACAGGAGCCACCGGCGTTCGCCTGAAAGAAGGAGGCAACATCAACAAGAGCTTGGTTACCCTCGGCAACGTCATATCTGCCCTGGGTGAGGGCAGAATTTTAACCATAATGGAGCTGTTGCGTTTGGGACACTCTTTAGAATCGTCATAACTTACAGCAGTTTGCAAGTGTGACATTTATTGGTTTGCTCTCACTCTCTAGCTTGCCGTCTTGTTTTGGGATGGAGCTCTGACACGTGGCAGCTGATGAAGACGAGTAGACTAGCGTATACTTTGATATATAACAGAGCTCTCTCTCTTTCTCTCTCTCTCTCTCTCTCTCTCTCTCTCTCTCTCTCTCCGCCCCTCCCCTCTGTCTCTAGCTGATATGTCTCAGGATGGCGGGAGCGGCCATCTGAAGAAGAAGCAGGTGTTTGTCCCTTACAGAGACTCCGTCCTCACGTGGCTCCTCAAAGACAGTCTGGGAGGAAACTCCAAAACCATCATGATCGCAAGTCAGTAGCTAAACACACAAGTGGACACACACAGTGCTCGTAAAGTGTATTTATAGAAATATTAGATTGAGATGTACAGTCGGTAGGCTGTGGTATAAATTATATTCCATGTTATTTTAAAATGAATTTACGTGTCACATGCTAGGCTTGGTACTATCTTGGTTAGCAGATTAGCAGTGCGAGATGTCTCGCATGTAGCTGTCCAGATACCCAGGCTAACAAAAAAAATCCAGAGATTATAGTTTATATTGTTTATATTTAGATAATCGTGTTTTTGATCTTGGCTGACTTTTGACTTTTGGCTGCACATCACAGTGAGAAGAAAGGCATTCTAGAATTCTCGAGTAGCTTTGAACTCTAGAAAAAGAACTTTTCGTTGTACATCAAAGTGAGAAGAAAAGAATTCTGGAATTCTTAGGTAACTTCAAAAAGAAATTTGCCTGTACATCACAGTGAGAAGAAAGGCGTTCTAGAATTCTTAAGTAGCTTTGAACTCTAGAAAAGGAACTTTTGGCTCTCCATCACAGCTAGAAGAGAATTCTTCGGTAGCTTTGAAAAGAACATTTCCCATGTATGTCACAGTAAGAACAGAGGCATTCTAGAATTCTTGGGGTAGCTTTGAACTCTAGAAAAAAAAATCTTTTGACTGTACATCACAGAGAGAATAAAAGCATTCTAGAATTCTTCGGTGGCTTTGAACTTTAGAAAAAAAGTTCAAACGAACCTTTCACCAGGACATCACAGTAAAAGGAGCGGCATTTCAGAATTCGTGGTTCGCTGCATGTTGGCTGGTTAGATGTGAACTGCATGTTGTCCAGTGTCGTATAAACGCTTTCCTCTCAGCCATCTCGCCTGCGGACGTGAACTACGGCGAGACCCTGAGCACGCTGCGCTACGCTAACCGCGCCAAGAACATCATCAACAAACCCACCATCAACGAGGATGCCAACGTGCGGCTGATCCGGGAGCTGAGAGCCGAGATCGCGCGTCTCAAAGCCCTGCTCGCACAGGGAAATCAGGTCAACACCTTCTCATAACTCGCTTTCAGAGCGCTGAGTGAGATGTTGAAAGTTCACGGTTGTAATTATTTTTTTTTTTTTTTCCTTTCCTCAGATAGCACTTCTGGATTCACCCACAGCTCTGAGTATGGAGCAGAAACTTCACCAGAACGAGGCTCGGGTAAACAAGGCCTTTAATCAGCACCATTTCTTTCTTAATTCACCTGTTTCATCTTATCCTCAGTCCTGTCCTCATCTCCTGCTCTTTCCTCTTTACCTTTCTTGCATCTTTCCTTTTTTATATTAATTTTCTTTCCTTTTCCTGTTCTTATGTTCTTTTTCTTGTTTTCCTTCTTATTTTCATTTTACTCCATTTCTTTTCCTGCTTTATCCTGTTTTATTATTTTCCTTTTCTTGTTGCCTTTCCTTTTTCATCTTACTTTCTTTCTTTTAATTTCTATTTTTCTTGTCATTGCTTTCTTACCTTTTCTTGTTGTCTTTCCATTTCTATTCCTTTACTTTCTTTTCTTCCCCTTTCTTTCTTTCTTTCTTTCTTTCTTTCTTTCTTTCTTTCTTTCAGGTATTTATTAATTTTTTTTGTCCTTAGGTGCTGGAACTGACAAAGGAGTGGGCAAACAAATGGAATGAAACTCAGAACATTCTTAAGGTACTGCTAATCTTCAGCACTGTGGAAAAACTTTAGCGATGCCGTTTTTATACACTGCTCAATAAAATTAAGCATTGCATCAAGTCAGTGAAACTCCTGGGATATTGATCTGGTCAGTTAAGTAGCAGAGGGGGTTGTTAATCAGGTTCAGCTGCTTTGGTGTTAAT
>CM074970.1:14023204-14046483 GCA_037577455.1 Pangasius macronema
AACTCCTCCAGAATGGCACATCAATACCTGCCATTGCCAGAAGGTTTGCTGTGTCTCCCAGCACAGTCTCAAGAGCAAGGAGGAGATTCCAGGACACAGGCATTTACTCTAGGAGAGCTGGACAGGGCCGTAGAAGGTCCTTAACTTTATGCTGCCTGTAACATCGTTCAGCATGACCGGTTTGGTGGTGGGTCAGTGATGATCTGGGGAGGCATATCCATTTAGGGACGCACTTACCTCTACAAGGTAGACAATGGCACCCTGACTACCATTAGGTATTGGGATGAAATCCTTGGACCCACTGTCAGTCCCTATGCTGTTGCAGTGGGTCCTGGGTTCCTCCTGGTGCACGACAATGCCCGGCCTCATGTGGCGAGAGTATGCAAGCAGTTCCTGGAGGATGAAGGAATTGATACCATTGAATGGCCCCCACGCTCGCCTGACCTAAATCCCATAGAACACCTCTGGGACGTTATGTTTCAGTCCATCTGACGCCACCAGGCTGCACCTCAGACTGTCCAGGAGCTCAGTGATACCCTGGTCCAGATCTGAGAGGAAATACCCCAGGACGCCATTCGTCGTCTCATTAGGAGCCCCGACGTTGTCAGGCATGCATACAAGCACGTGGGGGGTCAAAAACTACTGAGTACCATTTTGAATTGCTGCAATGAAATTTCAGCAAAATGGACTAGCCTGCTGCATTATTTTTTTCACTTTGATTTTCGGGGTGTCTTTGAATTCAGCCCTCTGTAGGCCGATAATTTTCATTTCCTTTCATTCCTAACACATTACCCAGTCCATATGAGTGTAGACATAAAGCATGATATTTTTCCCCATTGAGATCTGATGTGTTCTTTAATTTCTTTGAGCAGTGTATGTATACATTTTGTCTACTCTCAGTAGTTTTAGTCCCAGAGAGGTGTTGATGCTGATGTTTGTACACTCATCGTGCTTGGTGTTCTGCGTCTTCTGTGTGTGTGTGTGTGTGTATGGCAGGAGGAGACTCTAGCTCTGAGGAAGGACGGGATTGGTGTGATCCTGGACTCGGAACTTCCTCATCTCATCGGCATCGACGATGACCTGCTCAGCACCGGCATCATCCTCTATCACTTAAAGGTGTGATTCCCAAAAAGGAGTTTTTCATAAAGTCAAAGTACAGTTTGAAGCCATTAGTAGTAAATCTAAATTCATACTGATTCATACCTGTCTCATGGTCATAACGAATGTGTACAGAAGAACTTTTCCGTGGCCCAGAGTAGAGGAAGAACATTGTGTTATGAGGAATTTATGAAGCGAGATTAGCTCATAAATCTAGCCTAATCCAGTTATAGGCTGATGCAGTAGTTTTCGTTCCAGATTAGAGATGACCAGAATCTGTTGTAATTTTGATCTGGGTTCTGGTGTGTTGTTGCAGGAGGGGAGGACATGTGTAGGCCGGGAAGACGCCACCAAAGAACAGGACATCGGTAAGCTTGTCTGGGTCAAAACTCTGCTCTAAACAGAGCGTAGTGTAGTAATGGAGCACTTGCTGTTGCAATGGGAAGGACTAATGACATTTTTACATTTTCCCATTTTCATTATATTATAGAATAGAATAAAATCTCTACTGTTCATTGTATTGCTATAGGATATTTTTTCTTTGCCTGTCCTGAGGTCAGATCGCAAAGTCAGCCTCTTTAACCAATTAATCTAACAAATTGTCTAGCCAACAACACAGTAAAGCAAACAACCTTTCCATCTAAGCAACCATTCCACCCAACCAAACTAACAAACCACTCAACCATTCCACACACAGAAAATATTCAATTCAGCCAACCAACCACACAAGAACAGCTATCCAAACATCAACCTTTTAACCTACCAATGACCTGAACAAAACCAAACCAGTGAACCAATTACCAACACAACAACCCAACCAATTCACACAAGACTATACCAACCAATCACCCAACCAATCCAACCATTCAACACACAGAAAAGACCAAAACAAACCACCGAACAAATGTAAACAAGGCCATACAATCCAAACAATCACCCAACAAACTAAACAATTACCCAATCAACCGCTCGGCCAATCAGCTGACCAACCACTCAACCAACAAATCACCCAACCAACCACTAAGCCAATCACTGAACAACCACTGAATCAACCAAAAATGACCAACTAGCCAGTCCACATAAGACCAGGCTAACCAAATACCCAATGAAACCTCTCACTTGCACCCATGGCTTTGACCAGAGAGTCAGAGAATGGTGTGATAAGATTGCACTCTGTCTCTCTCTTCAGTTTTGCATGGCTTGGGACTGGAGAGCGAACACTGTCTCAAACTCTTAGTCCTACCGTGGCACTGCGACTAGGGAGACTTGCTCAGTGTCACGAGGCAATTGCCTCAGGTGTAGTCCGAACCTTGCCAACTCAACCAAGGTCAGCTGCATGCTCTGTCTTACTGTCTGTGTTAAGTTGGGAGCACACTTTTGGCAGTCCTGGGGGGTCTGACAGTCGTGGGGGGCAGTCGTGTCCTAATGGTCTGAGAGTCGGACTTGTAACCCGAAGGTGAACCTGAAGGTCGTGGGTTCGAGTCTNGCGCTCTCTGCCACCCTCAATACCACGACTGAGGTGAAACCCTTGAGCAAGGCACCGATCCCCCAACTGCTCCCCGGAGCCCACTGCTCCGGGTGTGTGTTCACGGGTGTGTGTGCACTTGGATGGGTTAAATGCAGAGCAGAAAGTGTATGGGTCCGAGTATGGGTCACCATATGTGGCCACAAAGTCACTTCACTTCACATACCTTTAAACCTTTAGAACAGTCTTGATATGATGTTGTAGTCTAGTTGTGCTCATTTGTACATGATGCAGGAGAGTACACTCATCAACAAGCTCACTCCCAGACTGCAAGTCTGTGTCTGTGATGTTAAACTGGCCAATATGACAAATTCCATCCCAATGAATGTAATTTTGATGACAGACGGCTAGTAGAATTAGTATCGCTTGCCAATGGCTTTAAGATTTGTCACAACTCAAAAAATAATGACAAGCCCAATTCCCTGCAAAAAAAAAAGATTACTGTCTATACAATTGCCATGATTTAAAAACAAGAACATGTCCATGTGGTGAGCTCAGTGTTGCAGATTGGCTTCCACTCATTGTGTATATACCGGACTTTACTCTGTATCTCAACATAGCTCGATCTTACAGCGTTTGGTTCATGTCTCTTTTTCTTATCTTTCATTCGTCTATCTTTCTGGTCAGTAGTTTTGGCCATTCTGCTTGTTTGTTTGTGTTGATGTGGACTTTGAACATCTCTGTTCCAAGGTGCTGTAATCCTGCTGGGCAGGACCAACATGTTCAGATTTAACCATCCTAAAGAGGCAGCCAAACTGCGTGAGAAGAGGAAGGTCAGTCTCTCTCTCTCTCTCTCTCTCTCTCTCTCTCTCTCTCTGACACACACTCTGTAAGCTTCCATTCTTTACCTAAATTTAGCCTTACATTTTATTCTTCTTGTTATAACTGATTTTGTTCTTTAGAGCGGTCTGCTCAGCACTCTGAGTCTCTCTATGACTGATCTCTCCAAATCCTGTGAAAACCTCTCTACAGTCATGCTCTACAACCCTGGGTAAGCAGCTCTGTATGTGTATGTGTGTGAGATTCTTCTTCCTCCTCCTCCTCTTCTTCCTCTCATCTTAGTGCTCCTCCCCTATTTTCCTCTTCCCTCCTCGGTCTATGCTTCTCTCCTGCGTACGAGAGGTAACGGTAGGGACCATGGCGAACGGCCACGGACCTAAATTTCCGTATGAAGTGGGTCTATACGATTGGTGGCTAACAGCAAGCGAAACCCAACAGAAAGAAGTTAGCTTGCTAGCTTTGATCTGACATTGATGATGTTAGCTTTTTGGGTGATGTATTATTTTATTTGAGATGCCAGCATTTGGCCAAAATGCACCTCAAATGTTTCAGTTTCCTTTCCTGTGCCTGAAATTGTGCCGCTTTAGAAAGAAAGGTTCCGGTAGTACACAAACCAATGCACAAACCAAAGGCTTGTTTAGACTGTTCCCAATAAAAAGATTATTCTGTGAGTGTGAGTCTTTAGCCGCAGTGTTTAATGCTGTGTTTCTGAACTTCCCTGATCACAGTCTCTACACAGAGAAGGGACCGGTCTTTCTCAGGTAGACCAACCAGTGACAAAACAAAAGTGTCCTAACATCAGCTGTCTTTTAATTTCAGTGTTAGGTGTCAGTTTTTGTTCTTTCGTGCAGTCCATTGCCTCCTGACATGCTACTTTATTCATAACTACTTTATTCACTGTTTCATTTTTTCAGTTGTTTACACTTTGCATCTTTTTTTTTTTGTTTTTTTTGCACTGACTACAAATCTTGCTTAAGGACATGTTAGTATCTGTCAAAAACGCATCGACTTCTGTTTAAAAAGTTCACCAGAGTTCAAAGTTTTATGGATTAAACATCTGATGTAACCATGTTTCACTCAGTTGGGGATGTTCTACGATGTGGTTTTCCATGTTTAAATCCATGCTTTGGTCACATGATTTCTGGTCTGGGGAGAAAAAAAAAAAAGTGATCTATACCCATAAACACATCTACAGCAAACATGTTTTTGATGGATACTAAAATGTGCTTGTGAATGTAGCCTAAGTTGTGATGCATGTTGTGTATAAGTTGTGTGTTGATGCTCGTTGCTTTGTATGCAGCAGCTCGTATTGTGCAGTGTGTTAAAACTGTCCATTCTGAGTGGTTTTTGGATAACATGTTAAAAAGTGTGTGTGTGTGTGTGTCACGCGTCTGTAGCTGTTTGATGTCGGTTAACAGTGTGTCGTGTTTTACAGACTGGAGTTTGAGAGGCAGCAGCGAGAAGAGCTGGAGAAGCTCGAACACAAAAGGTCTGTGGTGTTAGCTGTGGGGAAAAAAACAAAAATGTCAATGAATTGTAATCTAAGGTGGTTATGGAGTGTGTGTGTGTGTGTGTGTGTGTGTGTGTGTGTGTGTGTGTGTGTGTGTGTGTGTGTGTACGCGTGCATCATAGGCGTCTGATAAAGGAGATGGAGGAGAAGCAGAAGTGTGAGAAGGCGGAGCTGGAGCGCATGCAGCAGGAGGTGGAGTCTCAGAGGAAGGAGTCTGAGCAGGTGCAGCAGCTCATACGCAGGCAGGAGGAGAGTCTGCGCAAACGCAGCCAGGACATCGAGAGCCGCATGAGGGACCTGCTGGCTGAGAAGGAGCGCTTCCAGGTGTGCAACAGCTGGGAGTTTATGAGGGGGTGGACTCTGAATGCAGTGGCATAATGGGTGGGAACTGTTTAGAGAATAGTTACAGTGGAATTTTGTCGAATTATTCACTAAAGTGAGATGATTGAACCCTTTCTAGGAAGAGCGTCACAGGGACCAGCAGGAGCAGAAGCAAAGGAGAAGACAGCAGCAGCTGGAGCAGCATCTGGAGGAGGAGTTGGAGGAAGAAGAGGTGGAGGAAAAGGAGGAGCAAGAGAAGGAGGATGAGGCGCAGGCCAGGAGAGAACACGCCGAGCAGACGGAGCTCTTCAGAGAACTGGAACGTCTGAAACGGGAGCGAGAGGAGCAGGCTGTTAAAATCCAGCTGGAGAGGAGGTAAAGCCAGACAACACTGACACTTCACATAAACATCTTTATAATTTTACATCTTTTATAATTTATTTGTTCCACATGTGTACGTCTAGACGCCTGGAGCAGCGGGAGAGGGAGCAGCTCTCTCTTGTGGGTCGTCTGGAGGAGCAGCTGCGGGAGCGGAGTGAGGAGGCGGCGGCGCTCCTGAGCCGAGATGAGGCTCGGCGTCTGGAGGAGGAGCAGCGAACGCTGGCTGAGATCCGGGAGGGTCTGCTGCTTGCGAAGGAGGCGCGGGTGGATGGCGAGGACGCGGGCGAGGAGGCGCTGAGGAATGCCAGGGAGCGGTACGAGAGTTTCAAACAGGAGCAGGTGCAGGAGCTGGGCGTGTTGGTGGAAGGGCTCTCGCAGCAGAGGGAGCGGCTCGATAAGGAGGTGGCCAACGATCACGCCGCCCTCGGAGTCCTGCAGCACGCACACAAGGAGAAACAGAGACTGGTAGGAGGACCGTCTCATATCGCGGAGCGAAACGTCTCATATCGCACCATCTAATCTAGCAAGCAAAAGCTGACCTAGTGAGCAAGTGCCAGACTAGCAAGCGAAAGCAAACTGATTATTAACTGTAAAGATTCAGAACCGTATTCTGTTTCTCTCTGCCCTCTGTCCCCCCGATCCTCTGGTGTTGTAGGTGCGTGAGACGTTGGCGTGGGGCGCGCAGGACTCCTCGTCTCTCCTGCAGGAGGAGGCTCAGCTCTCTCAGGCCGAGCACAGGCTGCAGTGTAAGGAGCGGCAGCTGGTCTCTCTGCGTCAGGACCACCTGCCCGCCGTGTCGGAGGAGCTGCACCGAGCCGAGGAGGCGCTGGAGCGAGTGCGGGGCAGAGAGACGGGGGGCAGCCCCGAGCAGGTGGAGAAGGAACTCCTGCTCTACGACATAGTCCAGTCGTTTTTGAGTACTTCACAGTAGTGAGTAGTAGACGACTCATTTCCGAGAAATCGCGAATCTGTTACACACTCGTGTTCTACAGCAGTAACGGTGTTTGCTTCTTTCAGCTGATTTCTCCCTTTTAATTTAAAAATCTGTCAGAGAATTGTTAAAAAGCTTCAGTGAAAACAGCATTGGCTTAAACACTTTTTTCCTTTTCACCCCTGCAAAACTGTTTTCAAAATTATTGGAGAGAATTGCCGCAATAATGTGTCTAATCTGTTGTTTGCGTCTTTCCCGGATACACAATAATACACAAAAATTATTCAAATATTATGATTTAGCATTCAGCGTTTTTCCATCCCCCCTTTTTTCTGTGTTTAACCCTATCGACACATTCAGGTCATCACTTCCTTTGCCAATTTTACAAAAATGACCAAGATAGGCATGTTTTTTTTTCTTTCTGCAAAGCAAGACTGTATATTCAGTGATATTGAGTTTTCAGATTGTAGTTCTGTTAATACCAAATAACATCTATGGAGAATTTGACAATTAAATAATTAATGAATTAAAATTGAATGGCGGAATGCTTTAATTTGTATATGACCTATGAGACTTGTATTACTATTTCATGTACTTGTGTTTTTACTATAAAAGGCAGAAAGTGCTGGTTTATCCCGTTTAGCTCTCCGTCTTTTTTTTTTTTTACCTCATTGTCCTGTCCTCCATCAGATAGAGAAGGAGCTGGAGGAGAAGCAGGAGCGTCTGACTCAGCACAGCGCCAGCGCTGAGCAGCTCCTGCAGCTGCAGCAGACCTACGAGTTCACGGCCAACGTGGCGCGGCAGGAGGAGAAGGTGCGGCGTAAAGAGCAGGAGATCCTGGAGACGAGGGAGAAGCAGCAGAGGGAGGCGCTGGAGCAGGCAGTGGCCCGGCTCGAGAGGAGACACTCGGCCCTGCGCCGGAGCCTCAGCCTGGAGCCTGAAGCCGAGGAGGCCCGCAGGAGGAGCATCGTGGCCTCCATGGGACTCAACGGCACACTGAGTACTGCGGTGCCTGAGCTTGACCAGGAGAGGTGTGTATATGTGTGTGTGTGTGTGTGTGTGTGTGTGTGTGTATGTGTGTGTGTGTGTGTACACAAAATGCTCCAAATTAATTGAATGAAACTGAGTACAAACAGTTATTAATCACAGAAAGGTTATCGATGTACTTGTGGTGGTGTTACAGAGACGTTTCTATGCAAAGTAGGCGGGGCTACATTGGGGAAAATGTTTGCATAATGACCAATCGTAAGGGCGATTACTTATCAAGCTAACTTAGCAAGATGATGCCAATTGATTGAGCAAAAGCTAATATGGAATGTGATGACTATCGTAACATACCAAAGCTACCCTTGTTAGTGACAGCTAACAAGAGCGAACTAGCCAGAGCTAACCTAGCGAGTGTCTCCTACTGTGCTAATATTTAAATTTGTTGTTGCTACATGTAGAGATAAACAATCCTGATTCTCATGATGATGTGTTTAGGCGCTTGATACACTCAAGTTTGGTGTAAAACAAATATTTAAGTCTTTCACCCCATACTGCCTGGGACTTCCACATTAACAAGTGTGTGTGTGTGTGTGTGTGTGTGTGTGTGTGTGTGTGTGTGTGTCAGGATGGAGAGGGAAATTGCTCAGCTAAAGCAGAGGATCAGTGAGAGTGAGGCGAGTGGGCGGAGCCTCTCTGTGAGCAGTGATGAGAAGAACAGTGTGGGGAACTGTCCGATGAGCCCCATCCAAAGCCTCAACACAGTGCTGCCGCTCACTGACGACCGGTATCTACATTAAAACACACACACACACACACACACACACACACTCATATGGGGTATGGAAAATATTGCAATAACTTAATGAATAATAAATCTGCATGCTACAGTTTTAGCAGGTAAATGTTTATTCAGGTTATTTTTAAGAATAGTGCTAAACGAGACTCGTCTAGCATGATGAGCTCTGCCTCTCCTCTACTTTCACTGATTTCTTAAACATTTCAGGACATGCTGTTATAGGAAAATAATCAACTTCAGAGTGGCAACAGTGACTAAGCTTTGTGTCGGGTTGTATCACACCAACCCAATGATTATCTTCATATAACAGCTTCAAAGTGTATTATTCCATACTTATTGTGCAAACACTGTATTGGATCATTAGTGTGTGTGTGTGTGTGTGTGTGTGTGTGTGTGTAGGTTAAAAGCATACATTGAAGAAGAGGTTCAGAAGAGGCTGCGGCAGATGAACCTGCAGAACACTGACAATTACAACAGTCTGTCGCTGTCCTCAGAGTCGCTGCAGGTATCCGTCCATTCTCACCACAACTCCGAAAACTCTTGGTTACGGTCACTGTTGCCATAGTGATACACTCTCAGTGTTACACTATATGAGTTGATGGAACACAAAATGATGAAAATTATGATATTTATCAAACATACCACCTTACATTGCATTTTTTCCGTCGTGATCAGAGGTGAAGAGTACTACTAGCCTCGCCCCCAAGTGCTCTTAGTTCCTGTTAGTACAGTTCAGGTGAAGGATGAACCAGTAATACGCAGTTGCAGCACCGCAGACTGATGATGTGAAGCCCCAGGCTGGACAGAAGAAGCCCGTTTGGCCGAATCAGAAATAAACTGCAGTTTTGTATTGAATGCCCATTAACACTTGGACTTAAGACCTGCTTTAAGTGGAGGAAGTCCTTCTGTGAGTTCACATGTACCACATCAACACTTTAGCATGCTAACATTACGTAAGGTTAAATCGGTTTAGCATTAGATTTCCGCAGACTTTATTACAGATAAGTTGACATTTAATAAATGAATTCTCCAGCATTCACTCACTCTTCCGTCCATCCAAGGTCTGGTAAAACCAAAAACCATCCAACTGGAACCTTTGGTACTAGTCCAGCTCTTCTAGGGTCTTCAAAAGACCCTTAGTGAGACTTGTTTGACAGAGGAGATGGTGTGAAAAGAAAGCTTTGTTCTACACTGGTTTAATGAGTCGTGTTCAACCCAACAGGACGACGAGGACGTTAGTGAGCATAGCTCTGTTAGAATGAACGAGCAGGTAAGCGGAGGCCTCGTCCAGTCAGCACTGGTGATCTGTATCTGGGAATGATTTGCATGCTCTGAATCTACATACTACCCACAGATCTTTGCAGAGGGTAAACAGGGATAAAATCGGGGTTTGTTCTGCTTCTTGGAATCACCACTGACTCTTTGCTACGAGGTCTGACTGTGCAACGGACAAATAAGTTGTAAAGACTGATTTGAGATGCTCACATAAATTTCCGCTCAACATGCAATGTTGATGTTTCTCATTATGGCAGAACCCATCCATAAACGTTTGGTCTTGGTGGTCATTGATGAGTGTTAAGTGATAAGTGTAATTTCAGCCTTGTAATTTTTCTGTGGAAAATGTTGATATTCCAAACAGTGTTATCTGATGCACGCAGCTACGTAGCTAGCTAAAATGCCCATCTCGGTTATTAGCTAGCTCATGCAAGTCTCGCAAAAGTGTTCTAATGGCTTTAAATACGTGAAAATCCTCCCATGTCAGAAACACCGATTTACAAATTAAATTTGGACAAAGTATCACTTCAAAACTTCGGAAATGTTTTCAGAGGATTATTGATTGGACAGCATGACTGAAGGCTAATACTGTTTGGTGCCCTTTTCGGTAAAGAAAGCTACGCCTTTAGATAAAGACTTCAGCTCGGGAAACACTAACGCACTGAACTATAGCAACACCTAACTAGACTACACTAACAGGAGGCATTACGAACATTTTGGGGAAAAAACAAGCAAACAAACAAACGTCTGGTACGTTAAAGTGATGTATATTGGGTTTTTTTTTGTTTTTTGAATGTGTAACCTGTTTAGTGGGTGCATCTTAGATTCTGGAGCATCTTATCTTGACACAGTGAACAGGGATTAAATTAATAAAACAATGTCTTGTTGGTATGTGTAGGACACCTAGGCGCGTCTGCCTTCATACTCCATACATCTCGCTGCTAGTGTGTGTACAGATAAAATTCACAGAGCTGAAAAGAAGGGCGATGTTTACTAAAAAAGAAGAAGCAACCAAATCTCTCTTTAAATTATTGCCACTGTAGTTTTGTGTTGTAGGGTGATTTATGGACGGTCTTCTGTCTCTTCCTTCATTTTAGCGCTTTGTGTCAGTCCCGTTAAGTCCAAGTCCGGACAGCTTGAAGGATCCGGTGAAGATCAGCATCCCGCGCTATGTCCTCCGGGGACAGGGAAAGGACGAGCACTACGAGTTTGAAGTCAAGGTGTGTTTCGGCGCACCCTGCTTTCGTCCTGCTGTAGTAGCAGCTTCACGACCAGAGGCATCCAAATTCAGTGATATTACATATGACCTATAGTGTCATGTGACTTTCTGTGTGTTATTAGATTACAGTTCTGGATGAAACGTGGACTGTATTTCGACGCTACAGCCGCTTCAGAGAAATGCACAAATCCCTCAAAATGAAATACCCAGAGGTAAACTCGCTAACCTCACAGAATCTCACACACACTTACAGCCGTCTAATGGGCTGGTTACATTTCCTGCTCTTTTTTTTTCCGCTTTAGCTAGGAGCACTGGAGTTCCCCCCGAAAAAAATATTTGGTAACCGGGATGAGAGAATGGTGGCTGAGAGACGCAATCACCTGGAGGTAAGACGGGAGTTTAGCATGGTGTGATGAGCTTAGCAAGCTGATGTAGTGATCGTTGGAGTTGTTTCACCGTAAGACTTGTGCATTTCATCATCGTGCTTTATGCTCTTTTGTTTCATCCTTTCATCATATTCATATTACCGTTCTCTATTTTTTCTCTGTCTTATTTTTTTATATATATATATATGTAACATCTATATGGCTGGCTCTCTATCTTTACATATTGCTGGCTGGCTCACTCTCGTTATTTCTGGCTCTCTCTCTCTTTATATCCCTGTGGCTAACTTTTATATTCCTTCTGTCTGTCTCTCCCTCTTTCAGCGCTACTTGAGAAACTTCTTCCAGATCATGTTGTCGTCATCCTGCTCTTCCTCCCCTTTGCGAGCGGACGACTCGGGCCTGCAGCTTTCCAAACACGCCGTGTGCGACATCTCGCCCTTCTTCAAGAAGGGAGTGTTTGACTACAGCAGTCATGGAACGGGCTGACCACGCCCCACGACCGTCTCCACTCGCGCTCCGTCACTCCGACACGTCCGTGCACGCTTCCCACGTCCGCCCTCATCACTCCACACGGTCTCAGGACAGCACCAGGGTGGTTCAGTAGACATAAGCAGAAAGCCAAAGTACTAGCCTTCGTGCCTTTGGTGGTCCCGCAGTTTAGATACAACAGACCATCGGCGTCTGCGCTAGATCCCGTCGTCCAGACCTTCTCCCTGTTACTATAGCGACCAGATCTGCTTCTTATTGCTTACTGACCTTTAATACACGTCGATAAAGACCAGACCAACAGTAACTAACATTTTTACTATGACGAGTCACTGTGCAATGATTTTAGAGCATTATTCAGGATGAAATCTAATTTTTACACAAGTTACACAAATGTAGTCGATCATGCACGAGTTTGATGTTGGCTACAGTGTCACCTACACCACACCGTGCTAGATGTCATGACTTCTTCTTCTTCTTCTTCTTATTATTATTATTATTATTATTATTATTTTCTCTTCTGTTGTCTTTGGGTAACAGGTATCTTGTGATTTCGCAGAAAAAAGAATTTGACATTTTTTTGGATGAAAACAGTAATAGTAAGGCACGAGCAGGCTATTGATGTAATTGTTCAGACTTCTTAGAGCGGTGTTGCCGTATTTGGTGTAGTGCGTATTCCTGCCTGGACAGTAGGCAGCTAATCCCAGCCCAGCACATTCCCTATGCAAGTACACCGTAAACTACACGTGCTAACACTTGTCCATGTCACAACTTGAACTGTTCTCCACCACCATTACTGCCATTAATTACTGTACTATACTTTACTATAGTTAACATTTGGGAATTAAAAGTAAAACATTTCACCTGACGTCTTCCAAAAAAAGAGAACCTCGATCCGCAGTCGCTAATCCGTGAAGTTACACTGGAGTGATGAGAGTGACCACAAGAGTGACTATAATATGCCAGAACAACCTAGCTAATAGTTTAGAATTTGGTTGTAAAGCATGATGAACATAACTTTTTTTGTCTTTGTACTGAAATTAAACACTAACTCGCACATGCACAGCCAATAATATTTCTCTGAAAGCCATACGTGTAGATGATGTGTAAGGATTGTACAGATGATTGCGCAGTGTGTGTATAAAGGTGCTTCTTCTACTCACGCAATATGAAAGGGAAAGATTGTACAGTTTGGAGAATGACTTCATGTTTCTTTCCTCTCTTCTGAAATGTTTTGACTTTTCTTTTTTTTTTTTTTCCTGATGATTTCCTGAGAAACGATTCGCTGATCGTTCTTCGTATGAATTTGAGTTATGATGCAGGGTTTTTCAGCTGCGCGATGGACTATTTAAAAGCCACGGCATTTAAAAAAAAAAAAAAAAGAAAAGAAAGAAATGCACTATTTTAATTTTTACAGGGGATGATGGTTTGTCAGCGGTCACTGAGGACCCGAAGGCCTTTCAGTTATTTATACATTTGTTTGTATATTTGTTATCAAAACATTTTATTTTAGAGTTGAGGAAATTGTTCGTATTATGATCGGTTCACCAACATTAAATTCAAAATGTCCTGTTTGACTTTCTGTTATTCAGTGGCATTTTTACATACAGTACAGGAGTTTTTAATGTACATTTCATTAAGCGATACTGTTGACGAGGCAGTTGAGTCAGCTAGTGCTGGATTTGTCTGTTTTGTTGCCGGGTTGCGTTCGGCTGATTTTTGACAAATCTGCGAAGGACACAGTTGCAGAGCCTCTTTTCGCTGGTTTCGCCTGTAATTTGGAAAAACAAAAGGAAATTGTTAATGTTGGTATAAAATATTACAGCAGTACGGCTGTAATTTGGTCACAGATTAGGTGGCTCAGGTTTAAATTACTTCTGGGCAGGGGTGATGATCAGTTAGAGCCAATCAAATAGCAGCAAACCTGTGACTCATGAGGCTTCCAGCCAATCATATACAGGATGTCAAATGTGGCTGGGACAGATCCATCTTCATTACCGTACATCTCTAGGAAGTAGAACAGATTTTCTTCATCATGGTTAAAAAAAAAAAATTCTGATCAAGTCTGCATCGCCTCCAGAGGAACTGTAGTGTAAATACCAGTACTGTATTTTCTGGACTTTTAAGACACAACTTTGGTAAGTCAGTATTTATTTTGTGAATGGCATCATAAAAATACTGCTATTACAAGCCTTAAACATTTAAACACATGGATGTAGTTCATTAAAAATGTTTGTTGAACATTACTGGAAATCTAAAAATGTCCCACAGCCTTTCGGCTGGTTCCTGCAAACATCTACAACGTTCTCCGGCTTACCTTTATAAATAGCAGCCGCTGCTAGAATGGTGTCTCTGTGCAACAGAGCCTTCCTGTTCCACGCACAGTTACTCTCCCCCATTCCTACACATGACCGACACAGTGGTTTTATCGAGCTTTATCAACTTTTAATGCTTCATTTATAAGAAAAATGGTGCAGAAGCTCACCTTGTAAATCACTCATGACTTCAAACATGCCCGGGTAATGAACCTGAATCTCATCGACGTCCTATGTTTTGACATGGAAAGAAAAAAAAAGAACGGATACGTCACTTTGAGAGCATGTGCACAGAATAAACACAGCCGTTGAGAATAGAGAATCGATGATCTGGATGCATGCTGGCTGTCTTTGCTAGCACACTAACCACAGTGAGCATGTTGAAGCCAGCTTGGCCCAGAAGGTTGCCCAGGTCGGTGACGGCCGTGTAGGGGGAAATGTGAGGCGCAAATCCTCCCTCCCTCTCCAGCTCGGCTAGCTGCAGAGAACAGCGCAACTCGTACAGAGTCTCGCCTCCAACCATCGTGCCTACAAACACACCGTCTGGCTTCAGAACACGATGGATCTGAGAGAGAGGAGGACCGTGACATTCAGGATTAGCTTTAGCCTTCTAGAAGAAGACCTACAGAAACGTTGCTCTTGTTAGCTCTGGATTGCTAGGTTTATCAGGATGCAGAGTTTGTATAAAAAGCTGTGTGAGAGAGGGAATGAGGCTTATGCAAGCTTTACCCAAGCCCCACCCACTTTTTAAATATTGTGATATGTTCTGCATAAGAAAAATTAAGTATCGTCATACAGACTTTTGTTTTGCCATACGCTAACACCTTTCAGAATAAAATGGCAGAAGAGTAACAGGCAGTACCTGATGCAAAGCTCCTGGAAGATCATTGATCCAGTGCAAACTGAGGAGAAAAGATGACCACAGTAATATTGCTAGTAATCCTGGATATAAATTTGGTTTCACCAAACATTAAGAATTGTTTACTTGAACATGCTGGAGAGGGATTTGGTCCTGAAGCATGATATAGGAATAGCGAGTTACCTCAGGCTGCTGACCACCAGGTCAAAAGTGTTCTCCTGAAACGGCAAGAACTCCTCATCGGCCATCACGCAGTGCGTAGGCATCTCACTCTGCCTCTTCTGCCTCTAAAACACACAAACCAGTTTCAACACACACACTCCTCATTTCAAACATCCACTAGACCGCACTAATTTATTCAAGATTATCTATCATACTGGAGAAAAGTATTTTGGATTTTTTAGGAACACATAGCAAATTTATTCTAGATTATCCATCATACTTGACCAAATTATTTCCAGTTTATTTGTTCTAGATCATTTTTGGATTATTCAGTATGCTGGGCAACTTTAATCTGGATTGTCCAACACACCAGACAAATTTATTCTAGATTATCCAGCATCCTGGAGAAACCCACATTGGATTATCCAGTATGCTGGATAAATTTTCTCCATTTTATCCTGTTCGGTAAACAAATTTACTCTAGATCCAGGTTATCCTGTGTGCTGGTCAAATTGACTCCAGATGATCCAGTATGCTTGACAAAGTTATTCTAGATTATCCAGTACACTACAAACTTTCCTGGGATTATCCAGTTTGCTGGGTGAATTGGGACGTGCACAGAGAAGATTTCTGTGACTTTCTTTGGTAACGCTGCCTCACTTTAGTTCTCAACAGTGTTACGTACCAGCGAAGCGTCTGAGATGTCTGTAAGGAATAGGCGCTCTACGACGTCCTGTAAAGGACAGAGAGTCAAAAGATTTAATAAAATCTGATTTCGCTGATGCTGAGTTGATGCTTAGAGAAGAACGGGTACCTTGCTGAGATGTTCGGCAATGTGGCTTTTTCCGCAGCCCACGTCTAGTGCTAATGGGAAAGTCCTGCAAAAGCACCACAGAGAACCACATCACTGTCGACTAAATTAAACGGCAATGCTGCAAAGCACGCTTGTCAGATTTTAATTCTGGAAAGTTTAGCCACCTTCTTTATTCAACACACCAGATTCAGCACCACTAATCAGCAAATAACCACGGCCTTCATGAGGTGATTCTGAGATGGCAGAAGAATGAATCCCATACTCTCTTTACAGGCTACACATTCTTTGTCTTTTAAGAAAGAAAAAAAAAAAGGAAAAGAGGCAGAACTTGATGCCATAGACTGGAGCTCATTTCTGGGTCAGAAAAATGTGTGAAATGAAGAAACTAGGCAGATCCAGCATACGGTGAAACTGTGAATCAGAGTTTTCTTACAGTATTTTCACTTTCATAATATATGAACATTACAGATACAAATCAATCAAACCACAAGACATAAAAAATAAATTACCTGGCAATGTCATAAATTCTGTCTGCTACTCTGCTCCCAACCTGTAACGTTAAAAAAAACTGTGACCTTCAGTGACACAACCTTTAATGTAACTGAGGAACAAAACAAAACATAACGCAAAAGAGTTTACACTTTCTGGCTTCTCAGTAACATGACAAGCGGTGTGTTTTTGTTTTTCGTCATATTAACTAAGAAAAAAACCATTGGTGAGGGAATGACTGTTTAAAGCTGCAGTAGAATAACTGATAAGAGCAACTAACTTGCATCATGAACATTGCACAGCATTAAATGTAACTATGAACTTATAAAAAGCAAGTGGTATAAGAGGAATAAAACACTTTGGGATATGCTGTTATAGGAAACTTTGGGGTGGTAGGCGTAACTCCACTTCATCACACCATCCTATCTTGAATAATATTCCTATAACAGCATGCCGCAATGTGTCTTATTCCTTAGCTAAGCTATTTGGGATGGCAAGAGGACATGGTGGCTTTCCAGTGTGCATAATTGTGCATATTTANATTTAGAGCAAAAACACTTAGAGGAAAGGTAAAATATAGTTAACATATATTAACACATAGATAACAGGACAAAATAAACATATAAGTGGTGTGTAAGTGAAGTAAATAATGTTAATAATGCTGCACATGAGGTAACTAAAGCTGTAAATGAGATAAATAATGCCGTAAATGAGGTAAATAAAGACATTAATGAGGTAAATAAAGCTGTTAATGAGGTGAATAAAGTTGTAAATGAGGTAAATCATCCTGTCAATGAGGTAGAGTGTTGTAAATGAGGTAAATAATGCTGTAAATTAGGTAAATAAAGCTATACATGAGGTAAATAATCATGTAAATGAGGTAAAGAGTGTTGTAAATGAGGTAAATAAGGCTGTAAATCAGGTAAATAATGCTGTAAATGAGGTAAAGAGTGTTGTAAATGAGGTAAATAAAGCTGTAACTGAGGTAAATAACGCTGGAAATGAGGTGAATAACACTAAGTGAGGTAAATAAAGCTGTAACTGAGGTAAATAACACATAAATGAGGTAAATAATACCGTAAATAAGATAAATAAAACTGTAATTAGGTAAATAAGGGTGTAAATGTGGTAAATAAAGCTGTAATGAGGTAAATAAAACTGACCTCGTCTCGCAGGTAGTCATATTTATCGCTGTCCGGTAAAGTCGCGGCCCATTTCTTCTGCTTTCTCTTCATATTTCTGTTAAACACGTTCATGGCACCTCCAGGTCGGCTGGACAGGTTCCTCTCATTTCGCCCAGGTTGAATGAGTGATGGAGAGTGAACTCTCCTTCCTGAGGTAAGGGAAAGGTTAGTGAAGTTTCTGTGAGGAATAATACACCGAGCTGTTACTCTGAAGAAAACACCGTGGCAAACACAAACACCGCTCATCAGATTCATGATTTAATCTTACAAAATACAGAAACCTATAAACCTATAAACAAAAATAAATCAGGACGTTTTCTGTTTCTGCATCATGTCGCTTCCATGACCTTTTTTGCATGAAACACCGGCTGCGTCCCAAATAGATACCTAGTGAAGTTTAAGTGCCCTACATAGCTCCAAACTCCCTCATTAAATAGTGCGTCAAAATATGACAAGCCTTGTGGGATCTGTTAAAACTATATTGATATACTATAGTTTTTGGCATATCATTTAGCATGTTTGGGATTTTGGATTATTTTGCACCATATTTAGTGCCTATTTGTAGGGATTAAAGCGTTAATTTGGACTGAACCGCGAAGTCGCGTTTAAAACACGGAACAGGAAGTGGCGTAAGAGGCGCGACTACGCAACCTTCACACAGCTAGTATGTGGTCCTGTTAACTCAAGCACCAGGGGTATCTAGATTTGTTTATCCGGCATTATAGCTTTTCGTTCAAGATTCAATTTGTGAAAAAATAAGAAAGAAAAAAAGACTTATTTGTTAAATTAGTTTGGAGAAGTAAGCATTATCTTTATAGGAAAGGAAGTTCTTCTAGGTCCGAGAAATGAAGGTGTTTCAAACTTATGGATTTTTTTTTTAAATCACACATTTAAAGTGAAATGGCTCATAAGTTATTGAATTTTTTTTTTTGTAACATATTTGTAAGAAAGCTGGAGGCTTGCATTCTTTGTTATTATGGGACTATTCAATTAGCAAATTGCCCGTAGTTTCTCTCTCTCTCTCTCTCTCTCTCTCTCTCTCTCTCTCTCTTTCTCTTTCTCTCTCTCTCTCTGTCTTTCAAAGTTGGAAGGATAGGGGAAAATTTTTAGTTGATCTTTTTAGATCAATCAGATCAGCTGCTTTCTTTGGTAACAAGAGCCATTCCCCCAGGTTTACTAATGCTAATAAGAAGCCATGTGCAATCTCTTAATGTCTGCAAAACTGAACCTGTACTTCTGTTGCTCACGGGTTATGGGCAACATAAAGCACATAGAGACACAAATAAGTAAACTGGCAGCTATGAGACACAGTTGAGAATCATCACACCTTACCTGCCGCTTTGACCTGCCTCCTCTCCATCCATAGATGATGCTCCACCACACCCCCACCGCCACATATCTTCTCCGCCTGACTCAGACTGGGGAGCCGTCTGGCCTGCAGCTGACTCCCTCTCCTGGCAGGAGAGGTAATCTGCCAATATGGTCTGAGCCCCTGGTCTGTGGACCATTTCGAGTTTTTAATGATTGAAGTGCCAGATATCAACAAGCGATCTGCTCATTGGCATCCTTGGGGTGGAGGCATTGGAGCGGGGCATTTGATCGGAACGGAGGGTGAAAGGGTGCCCCAGTAGGTAGTATTGGAGTATCCCTGACTGAGAGCTTCCGGCTGATGTACAAAGCCCGCTCGCATTGCTCCGTCAACTGTTTGCTCCCTTTTTAGTGAGGTCAGTCAGCTGGCTGGTGACGTCTGTAAAAATGGGTGCAAACCTCCATAATAGCCAGCCATCCCCAGGAACTGCATCACCCCCTTTTTGTTCTCAGGCAGGCCGCAATTGCTTCAGGCTTTTCAATTTGGGGACACACCTAGCTATGGCCCAAGTGGAAGCACAGATGCTTTATTTCCACCTGCATACGTTTTTTTTGGCATTTGGTGGACATCCTTATCCAAAGAGACTTTCAATTATCTCATTTACACAACTGAGCAGTTGAGGGTTAAAGGCCTTGCTCAAGGGCCCAGCAGTGGAAGCGTGGTGGTGCTGGGGATTGAACTCATGACCTTCCAATCAATAGTCCAACATCTTAACCACTGAGCTACCACTGCCCTCCACATCTTTGGGTTTGTTGTGTGCTGAACCCATCTGAAGGATCTCAGGACAGCCCTCAGATGTTGTAACTGCCACTGCCACTGTTTTACTATAAACAATTGTCATCTAAGTAAGCAGCTATATATGCATTGTGCGAGTGGAGGATTCTGTTCATGAGATGTTGAAATGTTTCTGGGGCTCCAACCCAAATGGCTGTTTTTGTTCACGGGATATTGGAGTCAAGGGAATCTGCCAATGCCCTCTTGGTTAAATCCAGTGTCTAATAAAAGTGAGCTGCACCTAACTGATCGAGCAGATCATCAGTGCGAGGCATCGGATATGTATCAAATTTAGACTCCACGTTGACTTTCCCAAGTCCACACAAAAATGGACTGACCTTGGGCACCAAGACCACCAGTCTGCTCTAGTCACTGTGGGACTCCTTGAATAACTCTGTGTTGAGCATACTCTTGATTTCATATTGAACCATCTTTTTCTTGTGTTCAGGCAATGGGTATGGGCGGCTGTGAACAATCACACCTAGAGGAGTCTCGGTGTGGTGTTCCGTGCGGTCCGTGCAGCCGGGTAGAGGTGAATACACATCAGAAAATTCCTCTTGCAACCTGGCAATGTGTGCTCTCTGAGACAGTGAGAGGTGGTCTCCACAGGGGACCAGAGTGAATTGGACTGCACTTTTTAGACTTACCTCCGGTCCCAGCTCCTCTCGGGAACCAAAGTCACCAGAACATACTGAATTTCACTTTTGCTGTTAGAAGTTCCCTCCTCCCAATTTTCCCTTGTGCTCGTACAATAATTTGAATGGGGAAAACCCTGTGGAGGCTTGTGAGACTTCTCATACTGCAAACAACAGAGGTTCGAGCCACTTATCCAAATTCCATGCATCATTGTGATTGAGCTTACGAATCATATTTTTAAGCATTTGATTAAACTGTTCAACCAGCCCATCTGGCTGTGGATAGTAAACACTGGTGTGAAACAATTTATCCCTAATAATTCCTACAGTTTGTGAGGTGTCAGTAACAGGCATGCAGTGCTCTGGTCAGTCAGGAGATATTACAGAAGGGTGCTTCCGCAACACTGTTGTTGGGCAGAGGCACAGCTTCCGGATATCGCTTTGCGTAAGGACTACCACAAAGAGATAGCCTCACGTGCCCATTTATTATGGCCTGATGAGGTCCATGCCAATTCTTTTGAAGGGGACCTTGATTAAGGGTAATGGGTGCAATAGCACTTTTGGGGTTTATGCTGATCCCATGGGATTATGATGACCCACGTGGAACAGAAGTTCCCCACAGCTTTTTGGTACTAGCAACTGGGTCGTCTTTTCTTTAGTCTGAGTGTCCTGTGTCACTCAATATAACTCACCTTTAATACTTGTAAAGTACAGGTGGGATAGCGCATCATTAGGTTGACCATCAATTACTTGGTTGAAGGCGTGCCTCAGAGTCTCATCATGTGACTGCTCCAAGGGAAAATCCCAGAGGGGAATCCCTGCCTGGCCTCAGCATCACCTCTCCAGCCAAAGCTTTGCACATTCCACACCATGCCTTGCTACTGCAGGACCCATCCACAAACATTTCCCTCAATAATGCCTGAAACCCTGGCTAATTTGTCCGCAGAATTACTGGAAGGGTGAGGCGAAGACCAACCGCTGCCTCCACTTTATGCTTTTGCCCTCTGAATTCAATGATTACTGGCACCAGCAGATATCCATGAACATCCCTGTGTACTCACCTCATCTTCACCAATCATGCATTTCCCAATGCCCTACAATGAATCAGGCTTTGATGGATGGTGGTCTCGTTACACCCGGAGTCCACCAAGGCAAGGAGAGGCCAGGACCAGGAACCACAAGGGCCAGTAGTGGTCCTCAGAGGTCCGGTTGACACACTGTGTGACAAGCTGGACTTCCTCTGATACCAAGGGGAGGAGTCGCAGAGCCCATTCCTCCTCTGGCCATCCCCACACAGCTGCTGCACACTCAAAGAGCACCAGGAAGGCCTCCAGATCATATGTAGTGGCCATCTACCTGAGCGTCACATGTGGCACGGTGGCAGGGAACACAGTTGGAGTTGTGTTGGGCTGCAGCAGCTTCTGCAGTCAGGAAAACTCTGTCCAGAGTTAACCCATGGAAAGCTGCAGGTCCTGATGACATACCTGGTTGGATGCAGGGAATGTGCTGATCAGCTTGCAGATGTCCTTACAAACATCTTCAACATCTCCCTGAGTCAAGCAGTTTCCCTGTGTCCTTCAAGATGACCACCATCATCCTTGCCCTGAAGAAATCATCTGTGTCCTGCTGGAATGACTACTGGCCCATTTTACTCACACTTGCCATCATGAAGTGTTTCGAGTGACTAGTCATAAAACATATAAGTAGCTGTCTTGGGATTCACACTGGACCCATTTCAGTACGCCTGCTGTCCTCTCTGACCCATCTGGACAAAAAGGACAACTATGTGAGGATGCTGTTCTTAGGCTTCAGTTCAGCATTCAACACAGTCATCCCACAACAACTGAAAACAAAGCTGAGCCTGCTGGCTCTGTCCACCTCCCTCTGCATCTGGATCCTGGACTTCTTGACCGGGAGACCCCAGGCCATCAGGATCTGCAACTCCACCTCCAACGCCACCACAGTGAACACTGGCACTCCCCAGGGCTGTGTGCTCAGTCCACTGCTGTTTACCCTGATGACCCATGACTGTGCTGCAAAGTACATTCAAATAACAGCATCAGGTTTTCTGATGACACTACAGCTGTGGGCCTCATCAGCAACAATGAGTCAGTGTACAGAGAGGAGGTGGAGCAGCTCGCTAAATGGTGTAGAGACAACAATTTATCTCTTAATGTTGATAAGACTAAAGAGATGATTGTTGACTTCAGGAAGACCTGAGTAGACCCCTCACCACTGCACATGGAACAACTGTGGAGAGTTCCTCCCTGACTGCTGAAGACTTTGCCGCTTTTTATAATGAGAAAATTGGAAAAATCTGCCAGACATTCACTTCTACTCCTACACTACACACTGAGGGCTCTACTTCTCATTCGCTGACATAGTTTTCTATACTAACAACAGAAAAAAATCATGCAGATCATCTTATCCTGCAATCCTACCACCTGCCCATTGGATCCAATCCCTTCCACAATGCCTCAGACCATCTCTCAAGACCTCCTCCCCTTCATCACCACTATCGTCAATGGCTCCATAACATCTGGTCATGTACCAACCTCATTCAAGAGAGCAAGGGTTATTCCCATCCTGAAGAAACCCTTTCTAGCTCCGTCTGACATCAGCAACTACCGACCGGTATCACTTCTCTCTTTTCTTTCTAAAACCCTTGAACGAACTGTCTATAATCAACTGTCTTTCTATCTCTCACAGAACAAACTCCAAGATACCAATCAGTCTAGCTTCAAACCGGCACACTCCACAGAGATTGCCCTTTTGGCTGTCACTGAGAAGCTACGTGCCGCTAGATCAGCCAAACTATCTTCAGTCTTCATCCTCCTTGACCTCTCAGCAGCGTTTGACACAGTGAACCACAAGACTCTCTTGACCACCCTCGTGAGCCTAGGAATTGCAGCATGGCAGTGGTTTGCTTCCTACCTGGAAGATCGGTCATATCAGGTGACATGGAGGGGATCCACATCTGCTC
>CM074970.1:14054065-14065177 GCA_037577455.1 Pangasius macronema
AGGAACATATCCCACTGCGCCTCCTCGTTCCAAGCACACTCCGCCGCCAGGGTACGGAATTCGATGGAGTAATCGGAAACAGACAGATCGCCCTGACGTAAGTCAGCTAGCCTCCAAGCTGCTTCGCGTCCCGTCACGGCACGATCAAAGACCCTTTTCATCTCCTCAGCGATTGTCTGGAATGAGGCACAGCATGGGTGTTGATTCTCCCAGACCGCTGTCCCCCATAAAGTCTCCTTCCCTGACAGTAACGTTAGTACCAGAGCCACCTTGGATCATTCGGTAGCGAAAGTCTGAGCCTGAAGCAAAAGGAAGGCTCGAGGAAGGCTCGGCAAAGCCGCGGCTCACCAGAGTATGAGGCGGGAGGTGGTAGACGTGGCTCGGGCTGAGTCGTAGGCGGGGCCGGAGGGGACGCGCGTTGAGGAGCTGGCGCAGTGGGTGATGCTGCCGGTTCTGAGTAGTTGCACCTGGGCAGTGAGCTCGGATACCTGCGCCACCAAAGCCTGCACAGCACGACCCGTGGCGACCATTTGCTCCTCCTGCCTGTCAAGTCGTGTGACCGTCTCGGAGAGAAATCTGCTAACGTCGGCGGCACTCGCTGAATCCATAATGACGGGTCAGTTCGTTCTGTCACGGCAAAACAAGACGCGGATTCGATTGCGAGGAAAAGTGAGACGTTTAATGAGGCTAGTGGGTGAGACAGGCAAACAAACAGTGGAGGAAGACATGCATGCCGCGGTGAATAATCCCAGGCGGCACCCGGCTGTAGCAGGGAGAAGTAAAACAGTCCACAACTCCAACTGGGTAAGGTAAAGTAAAATCCGAACTGTGGGAGACACAGAACATGAAAGACAAAACACATGGGGTTGCACACAAACACGAAGACAAACAAACTGACAAAGACAGGGACAAATGCCGAGGCTTATATAGCGCCAGCAATAAGTGACAGCTGAAAACAATGAACTAATTAACGGTAGTGACAAAGATGGCCAGAAGGGGCCGATGATTCATGAACCATGACAGAGAGTTAGAAAGTACAATCATACTCTTAAACGAGAGGAGTGAGTGAGTCCACTCTCTAACCTACATGCATAACCTAAAATTGATGCATTAATACATTGACCCTGACCTCCAGTCCACTGTCCTCCATGGTTTTTCAAAGGCTGTAAGAGAAAACAAATCATTAGCCAGTGTATTAGTAGAGGTGCATACTACAATATGCTGTTTAATTATCTTTTTGCATGTAGTATATGGACTTTTAGATGTTGAAGTTTCCTGATTTAACTAAGTTCACTAAGTTCATAACGATGAATTTTAACAATTGCTCTTTAAAGATACATTTTTTTTAAAGAAAGCCTTTTAAATTACTATTGAAATTAAGGCTGAATATGTGATTGTCCAATCTTTTACATTTTTAAATAACTTAAAAATGTAAAATATACTGTTTCTAATTTTCACACACATAGGAAATCACTTTGCTCTATTCTCATTCATTCATTCATTCATCTTCAGAGTTTTATCCAGGTAAGGAATGTCGTGACTCTGGAGCTTATCCCTTATCCAAAAGGTGGTCAGTTGATTATTTACTTTTATATTGTTTTGTTTGAATTGTTATTTCGTTTCTGTATTGATCCTGTTATAGGTCCATCACGCCCAAGCATTCTAAGTGTGACGCGAAATTTATTAATATCAGGACCTGTTAATTGAATAAGCTAGCATTAAATACAAAACATTAAGCGCTATATAAAGGAACTTTAGTTTAACATCTTAATTTATAAATAAACGATGGGAAAACTTACTTTGTGGAGTTGAATTGTTTGATCCCATGATGCAGTTACTCTCCTGTAAGATGTACAGATGGCACAATAGTTAAAAGTTGTAGGCCTGTTATCTTATCTGTCTCTGACTTATCTGTCTGAGAAGGAAAGTATGGTGAATTTTGGTAAAGTGGGATAAAGGGTAAAGCCTGCTTGAACACTTTGCTTTAACCTCAATATCTTAATGTGTATATATTTCACTGATCTAAATTCCAAATCATCAGAGTGCTATGTCTGTGATGTGACTATCGGGGTGATTTGATTTACTGTGACTTAATGTGACTTACTTCATTTTAAAATGAAGATTGTGAGAATCAATGGTAAGTGAAATGATATAGTCATATGGGGCAACTTGATTAAGGGTGTAAAAGGCTTTGTAAATGTTAGACAGTATTTAGAAGTGCAATGTAAAAGTGTAGTAGAAAATATAGAAATTATTATTATTATTTATTTTTTATTTGTTTATTATTTTATTTATTTATTTATTTATTTATTTTACTGGGAGCATTTTTTCTGTCTCAGTTTAACAATAATATATTGGTAAATTGGGACCAATCAAGTCATTTAAAGAGGGTTTGAATGACCTTTCTATAAATTGAATGTCCACTGTTTAAAACAAAGATGAATTAGTACACACTACTAATGGATATACTCTTCTTATCATCATAATCCACAACAGTTGAAATGTCTCTGAGAACCTCTGAAAACCTGGTACCGGTTTGCTACTGTTTGCTAGCTAAAATTATCCATGCTTTTAATCAATACTGTATGTAGCTAATGTAGGGTCCCAGCTGAAAATATACTAGTAAACAGCAGTCAGCATTGACACTCCATACAACCTATTTTTTCACTGCTCGCCATGATGTTTCTCTGGCTGTGACACCTGCAATAAGTTAAACATCTTAAATGGAGAACTGGTCTTTTATGTCCCACTTGTTCTGTATGCTCAGCCTGTTTGGTGAGAATGTTTAGCATCAACATTGGAGTTATCACACACAATCTAGTTGCTGTGACTTACCTTTGCCCCACACAGGCAAGTTTACTGTTGCCAAAATACTGTTCATATAAATACAGCATGAAACTACTGTTCTTAAATTTCACAGTATTTTACAGTTAACTGACATATTTAAATCCATCACATAGCTCCCAACAACATCAACTCCCAAATACCTTTTACAGTCCTACAAATTACACACTTTAGTTGTTTATATACAGTATACACCGATCAGCCATAACATTATGACCACTGACAGGTGAAGTGAATAATATTGAATATCTTGTTACAGTAGCATTTGTCAAGCGTTGAGATATATTAGGAAGCAAGTGACCAGTCGGTTCTCGAAGTTGATGTGTTGGAAATAGGAAAAATGGGCAAGCGTAAGGATTAGAGGGACTTTGACAAGGGCCATCATGCCCTTTTATTTATCACCCAATAACTCCTATAAAAGGTGTTTATCATAAGGAAAAATATTGGGGAGACTTGTGAAAAGGACAGAGCATGTAAACTAATTCACTCTGTTAATCAGTGAGTCGAGCATGTAAACTGATTCACTCTGAGTCGCTTAGTAAGTCAAGGAGGTAAGTTGTTTAGTCAGAGTCACTCAGTGAGTCGAGCATGTAAACTGATTCACTCTGAGTCACCCAGTGAGTCGAGGAGGTAACTGATTCACTCTGAGTCACCCGGTGAGTCGAGGAGGTAACTGATTCACTCTGAGTCACCCGGTGAGTCAAGGAAGTAACTGATTCACTCTGAGTCACGCAGTGAGTCGAGGAGGTAAGTGATTCACCCTGAGTCACCCAGTGAGTCAAGGAGGTAACTGATTCACTCTGAGTCACGCAGTGAGTCGAGGAGGTAAGTGATTCACCCTGAGTCACCCAGTGATTCGAGGAGGTAAGTGATTCACTCTGAGTCACGCAGTGATTCGAGGAGGTAAGTGATTCACCCTGAGTCACCCAGTGAGTCGAGGAGGTGACTGATTCACTCTGAGTCACCCAGTGAGTCGAGGAGGTAAGTGATTCACTCTGAGTCACCCGGTGAGTCGAGGAGGTAAGTGATTCACTCTGAGTCACCCGGTGAGTCGAGGAGGTAACTGATTCACTCTGAGTCACCCGGTGAGTCGAGGAGGTAACTGATTCACTCTGAGTCACCCAGTGAGTCGAGCAAAATACTAGGCTGTCATTGTTTTCTTTGTCGACTTTTCATATGATATATTAATGTAGTGAATGTTTTTCCTTAGTGCAACAGTGATACATAATTAAACAGAATATAATAAAAGCAGAATATAATGAATATAATGAATAGAATAGAATAGAATAGAATCTATTAGACAAACTATAAATGTTATATGTAAAAACGTAAAGAATTTCTTTAGCAGCTTGAAAAGAGGAATCTTAGCAGTTTTTTGAGGAAGTGGTGTGCAAAAGATGAAAAGGTTTTGTTTGTCCAGAGGGTTTTAGCTAAAGTCCTTTTTCACGTGCTCGATTCGGTCCGCTGAAACTGGCAACTTCTGCATCCGGACCGCAGCCCGCAATTTTAGGAAGTGATCTAATACAAGTCAAGACACTTTTATTTAAAAGACAACGAGTGCCGACTAAAGTGCTATAGGCTACATCATCTTGTCTAAATCTAAAGAATAAAAGACATGATTTAATTTGGAAACGGTTCTCAACTGCACTATTACTCCTGCTAATTTACGAGAATGTTAATTAAAGAACTTTTTTTTACAGTCAAGATAATAAAGTAACATTACGAAGGTTTCAGGAAAGCCACTCCTGAGCGAACTGGGTGTTACACTAACTCAGCCCTGCAAGTCATACAGCCTGGTCATTAACCAATTAACTCTGAGGTGAGAATGTTTAGCACCCAGGCTGGAGTTATTACAAAGTCAGGTTGCTGTGACTTACCTTTAGCCCACACGGAGGCAAGCTGATGTGTGGTACTGAGTAGCCTACAACCTCCCTTGTGTTGTCAGTGTCCTGGTCTGTAGTTTCACTTTCCTCTTTCTATGCTGTTTGTCTTGTGTGTCATTCTAACTGTCTAGGAAGTTTTTGAATCTTTTAAACCAGAAAGCAGCAGAGTTTACTTACTGTAAAATTACCAGTGTTTTTACTGTTGCCAAAATACTGTTCATATAAATACACACACACACACACACACACACACACACACACACACACACACACGTATATATATATATATATATATATATATATATATATATATATATATATATAAAAACATGAAAAGCCTAAAACCGTTAACGTTTATGTTATTATGAATGTCACATATTTGATTTTTCTGTAGTCGTAGTTTGTATGCATGTTTTAATTTGTTTATATTGCATATTTCTGCCATCCATGTACCTTGCTCTCCTTATGCCTGTTTGGGTTTCCTCTGGGTTCTCTGGTTTCCTCCCCAACCAAGATTTCCAGGTTTCAGGAAAGTTTCCAGCCCAATTATATCTACAAAAACACAAAAAACACCTGAAACAGCCCCCAAATAGTTAATTTATTGGTCAAAAATGCATGAACAGCTTTCTTTTCCCTCCTGTTCTCTTGATATCCCATTTTTCTTTATCTGAGAAAAAAAACATTTAATAAAACTATATGCTACAAAGTGCTTTCCTCAGCATAACGACACAGCTGGTTTATGTATGTAAAAACTTTGTGTCCTGAATCACTGTAATATTTGTGTAGTCCCACTACAACAGACATGTGCTGTTTTCACATGTTGCATGCACCATGGTCCTGTTGCTTCATTTCACTGTGTACTAACTAGCTGTATATGGTTGAAATGACAATAAAGCCACTTGACTTGACTTGACATGGTTTTGTACATCATAGATACATTTATTTGATTTATAAGTTTAAGATCTTGTAAACTAGCCCAAAAAACACCACCTGAAGACTTGCTTTTTCCACCTGCAACCTTATTACAAAATTAAACCAAATTAGCATGAAAACTGTGACTCTGACAACCATCCTGCCTCCTCCCTCCTCCAAAGAACATGCTATTATGTGGATTAGCAACAATAAACTGCCCTTACATGTGAATGAGTGTGTGCACGGTGCCATGAGATGGACTGGCACCACATCCAGGGTAAATCAGGTAAATCAGGATTTCCGAAACGTTTGTAAATCTGGTGGAATATTTTAGTTTGGTTTGGCTTAAGTAAACATTTACACAAAACTTTACTAAAAGATTGATAAATGACAGAAACTCCACTGTCTGCATTTATACTTTACATTTTTTGCCATGGCCTATAAGGTGATTAGATTTCATTTCAGTTATTAATTTAAAAATAAGATCTTTCAAGCTAGCCCAAAACACCACCTGCAGACTTTCTGTTTCCACCAGCAACCTTGTCCCAAAACTAGCCCAAATTAGCATAAAAACGTGACTCTGACAACCCTCCTCCCTCCTCCCAAAGACATGCTCTTAGATTGATTGGCAACAGTAAATTGCCCCTAGGTGGGGATGAGTGTGTGCATCGTACCCTTGAGATGGACTGGCATTCCTTCTAGGTTGTATTCCTGCCTTACACCAAATGTTCTTGGGATAGGACAAATGGATACAGTTTTATTGTATTCTGTGGTAAAAAATTCCAGATTGGGTCAATAATAAAGAGTCAGAAAGGTCCAAAATAATGTCACTGACAGATTTATTTGAAGATCTCTTTCAGCAAAACTGTTTTTTCATAGTCAACAGAGCCTATAAGGCTTCTTTCATGCATATATTCAGAGAGAGAGAGAGAGAGAGAGCGTGAGCTCAGTGGACCATATATGTGTTTCTTCATATATACGTGAAGATGTGAAAGTCATACATAAGCTATGGACATTTGCATTTGTTTATAATGTTAGCTAATCAGGGCTCCTGGACTCAGTCACCTTTTGGGAAGCGAGTTAGCCTTGGTAAACAGCATGTCATATCAGTTTTAACAGTTGGCGGGTTTTACTTTCACGCATGCAGTTAGATATGAAGCTTGCAGGACAAAAAACAGGCCAAGTTAATTAACATGCCAAGAAAATATATCCTGAGGAGCTGCAAAAACAAATAATAATTGTGGGAGCAGGTGGGAATTGAATTTAAAAACCAGTCCTGTGCACACTCACCTCTAGTGTACACCCTTTTAATTCTATGTGTTGTTATTTGTATTCACTCACTTCAATAGACAGATCAATGAGCAAATGTACAATTGCCTCAGACTTATTTCAAAAGAAACAATTATACATAGAATTGAGAGGAATCTTCCATAATATACAATCTCTTCTGCTTCCCACAAAACTTCCCAATATGTATAATTTTTTTCTGTTCTTTTTACACATTCCTTTTCACAAAGTCACTGGCAAAATCCACAATGGTTGTTACTGCCATGAGAATCAGAATATCTGTCTCAGCATTGGTGGTGATTTCCTCATGGTAGTTCTTGACAGGGAAGATGTATTTCATTGGAACACCCAGACTGCAACTGTACTCCTCCATCTAGAAAGACAGACATTGAGAATGACCTGGATGAACCTGTAGTAAAGCTCATGTTGTATTTCAGGGCACTGGGTCAGTGGTTTGGTTTCTGTGCTAGAGATTGGTACATTTGTGAGTTCACCTGACTGAGGTTCTTATACTTAACTTAGCTTTGATTTTCTTGCTCTCGTAGATCCTTTTCAGGTCCTCTGATACCAGAGAACATCCTTTATCCACCTTGGACATGATGACGACTTGAGGAATTCCTGTGCAGATCATTCATATGTAGATATGTTTTAATTGTCACCATATGTGGAGAAGCTTTATAAGATTTGTCTTGGAGTGATTAGACCATTACTGATATTTCAGAGAAACAAATCTTTTTTTGATTTTGATTCTGAATCAATGGTAATACATCATAGAGCTTATCAGTGAGTAATAGAGTCGGTTCAGAAAGTATTTAGTCTTTGCATATTTGATTGTGTAACAGATTTAATTTAAAATGGATTCAATTTAAATATTGCCATTAACTTACACTCAATAATCCATATAAACAAAGTACAAACACATTTTTAGATTTTTCTTTTCAGAGTTATTAAAAATTATTTAAAGTGAGTTTGCTTTGCTTATCTTGTAGATGTCTCTAGAACTTGACAGGAATCCACCTGTGGTAAATTCAACTGATTGGACATGATTTAGAAAGGCACACACTTATGTGGATGAAATCCAAAAATTCACAGTACATGTCAGTCCAAAAACCAAGCCTGGACTTCCAAGGATCCTTAGACCTCCACAATCAAATTGTGTTGAAACATAGAACTGGGCGAGGGTGTAAACCTGTTCTAAAGCTTTGAGTATTGCCAGAAGCACAGTGAACTCCATTCTGTGGTGAAATGGAAGACGTTTGGATGAGTCCTAGAGCTGGCAACCTGGACAAACTAAGTAACAGCTAGAAGGACCTTGGTCATGGAGGTGACCAAGAACCCAGTGGCTACTTTACCATAGCTTTAGAGGTCCTCCACAGAGATGGGAGAAACTCTCGGAAGGACACGCTCTTCAGGAAGGTGAATAAAGGGTCTGAATACTTATCTGAATGGGATTGCAATTTCTGATTTGTACTAAATTCGTAGATATTTCTAAAAACATGTTTTCACATTGGAAGTATGGGTTATTGTGTGAAGATTAACGGCAAAAGAAGTCAATTTCATCCATTTTAAAAGAAATCCAAATTAAATGTGTAAAAACTGAAGGGGTTTAAATGCTTTCCCAAACCACCATATGTGGGCAATTTATTGTGAATGAACCAGTGTAAAAAAAAAACAGGATGTATGTGGCAAAGAACCTTGAACCTTAGACCTTGAGGATGATGTCTCACCCAATTCACGTGCTCGCTGCAGAACAAGTTTCATTTTATCAATTCCTCCAGGCATTGTGGAGATGCTGTCTGCTGGTAGGACAAACACCAGACAGTGAACTCTGTCATTTAGACTCGGGGTTGCATTAAAGTCGTTGCTTGCAGCATTCGGCTCCCCCGAAATATTAAACTGAAAATAAAATGATGAACTATCAAACACTGCACTGTTGTAAACTCAAGAGGAGTCAAAAAACTGAGATGCAAACTTTCATTAAACATGTATTTCAACCAGAAATGCTATCATGGGTAACTGTAAGAGAAACTCTTGAGCTACATGATCATTGATGGCAATTTTTTACAGCAAAATGGTGGATCCTGGAATCCTTGAAATATTGTGTATGTGCCTAAACTAAATGAATGTCAGCTTACTGTATAGCCCTCTTGCACTTGACCTTGGAGAATTCTGATTAAGTCATCTATGTATGTGCCACTTGAATCTTCTCCCAGACCCATGGTGTCACTGAACATAAATGGAAAGAAAGATCCATCTGTGTCTTTTTTCAGCTTGTAGATGTTGTACTGGAAACAAACAGAAGTGCAATTTCTATATTTAAATGTCAAGCTGTGTTTTGGTGATTCACCTGAATTGAAAATGATTGTTAGATATTCAGAGTAAGTGACTTATTGTTACCTTGGAAGTGGTGCTGAAACCACGGGAGAGTGAATGAGCGAGGTAAGTATTGCGGCCTTGGATGGCAGTGTTTACTGAGGTGATGAAGGAAGATTTCCCAGCACCTATTGGTCCAACAACCAAAATCCTGAGACCGTCGACTCCTTGGGTTGGCTGAAAGTCCTTCAGTTTTCGTAACATCTGTTCTCTATCACTAATAGAAAGAAAAAAAGTGGACATAAGCCTAATAAAGTACATTTCTGCATCCAAAATATACGGTAAAGTGTTAAGCGGTATCTCTTTGCGCAGCAGCTGTAGACCAGGTCCAGATGTCTCAAGCTGTTATTGCGCTCAAGTAGACCAAATTCTTGCATGGTTTGTTTGAAAGCAAGCTTACAAGTTTAAGCACACAATGTATGTGCATTTACATGGCAACACACATACACACATTCTCCCTCATACATGTGTATGGCCATATGGGTGGGGAGGTATGGGGTGGTCTAGAGAGAGTCTAATCTAATTACGTAACAACTAGAGTAGTGAGATAAACTATTATTATATATATTTTATACTACACTAATCCACTAATCTGATTCCAAGAGTGCTTATGCTGTGTTTTGAGGCGAACTTGAAACTTGTAATTTCTTGTCTTACAACCAATAAAAGCCACAAAACACCCCCTTAACTTGAAATTTCAAATCAAGTCTAATCAAAAATGAGATCACCATGGCGGCTCACACTGTGAACAGTGTTAAGTTCCCCTTGTGTATGTTTATATTAGTTTATAGCAGTATTGGCTTTAGATCAGTAAATATACTGATCTAAAATATATATATAAATACGCACAGATACACACACACACACACACACAGACATATACACACCTCACAGGTACAAGTGATGCATTAATACATTGACACTGACCTCCAATTTACTTCCCTCCATGGTTTTTCAAACGCTGTAAGATAAAACAGAGCATCACTGTTAGTGTCTATTGTAGAAGTGTATGAAGTGTACACTGTAACATGATGATAGCTTCATTAAAGTCAGTGACTGAGTATTTCAGAATCTGCTGATCTCCTGGGATTTTCATACGCAACAGTCTCTTGAGTTTACACAGATTAGCATGACTTGAAGTCACCCAAAACAGCTATTTCATTTTTGCATTACCACCTCTGGTGTTGTGAACAGTGTGACGACTTACCCAGCTCTTCCATAATTGGTGGTGAACATCGTGATGTTGAAGAAGACATACCCATGATGCAATTACTCTCCTGTAAAAGAAACAATTGTCACCATAATTAAAAGGCATATTATTATTCGTACTTCTAAGTGATTTGTATTTGTACTGGCACGTAAAGTACTTACATGGTGTTGTGTTGTACTTGAGTATCATTTTAGGGGATTTATAGTGGGGAAAATCAATACATGTATATTTTTTTTATTACATGTCCATGAAATGTGCGTTGCTCTGACTGATGGTGAGAAGAGCTGCCTGCAGTGTGAGGTGGAGGCAGAGGCGATGCCTTCAGGTTGGACAAGCATGAACCATGGCAGATATTGCAGAAATAACTAATAAAAGTCTCACTTTTTATTTCATATTTTATTAGGTTACGTGTTGTTTTCAATGCAGTGTGTATTTAAGTGAAGATTCCTAGCTATTCTTTAATTCATGTTAAATTTGTGGCTTTTATTCCCATCTATTTTCTGTTGACAAACACATGATACAAGTGGAAGTGACTTTGTGGCCAAGTGTGGTGACCCATACTCGGAATTTGTTCTCTGCATTTAACCCATCCAAGTGCACACA
>CM074970.1:14080381-14093127 GCA_037577455.1 Pangasius macronema
CAGAAGATAGGGATAGGTGGAGAGTGATGATTCGCTGGAGACCCCTGAAGGGAAAAGCTGAAAGAAGAAGAAGAAGAAGAAGAAGAAGAAGAAGACGACTCCGTGTCCTTGTCTGAGAAGGCAATCGAGTAGCGCATGAAACCATACAGCGACTCTCATGTCAAATACGCACTAATATATACATTATAACATTTTGTAATGATTTCCATCAATGCTGTAGTTTTACATTGTGACTGTGCTACTAAGCCATAAGGTTTAAACTTTCATAAGCCCACAGAGGTGTGAGAACTGGGTTTATTTCAGATCGTGTTCGTGTGTGTGCCTTCATTGTGATTAAAGGTGCAGTAAGTGATTTTATTTCCCAAGAAAAATGGATGAGTGGAAAGTTACAATTGAAAAAAATATATCAAAGCAGTGAGATTGTGAGATTTATAACCACGATTAACTTAAAAACGATGCGACGAGCAGCACAACGCATCATCGAGCCCTTCAGGAAACAAGGAAAAAAGTGCTGGCGTGTTTAATCAATCTGAGCTTGTCGTTGTGAAACAACTGCTAAACCACGAAGCCCACTGAAGCAGGAGAAAGCTGGACTACAGTGATTACACCGAGCGTTTACAGTACACACCGTACATCTGATACACAACAACGTTCAGCACATCAAGTATCAAAAACTGATCAAGTATCAATTTCACAAAATAAGCACTTTTATTTCGGACACGTGTAACGTACGCAAATGTGTATAAACCTGACTAATGAGTTTGAATATGTCCTAGCAGCTACAACTTACACTTCACCAGTTTTTTGTTTGTTTTTTTTTTTAAATAGTGTTACTACTCAGTTACAAGCTGCCTTTGTATTCTGCGGTTTCAGAAACTAGTCAGCCATTTTCTTTTAGCGAACCAGAAACACAAGGCACGATGCAGAGACTGACACCCAGAGCCCGGCTGCACGATGGATCCTGTGAATTTTAGCGTTATAAATTATTTTAGAGGCTAAAAATGAAAACAGCACCCATCTGCAGGTACTGAAGCTAATCCACGAAACCACAACAGACGCCACAGTAAATAACAAATATCGCAGAGTTTTGATGCTGACTATACAGATGGAAATCCCAAAGGCTCAACTGCTACCAAGATAATCCTGTGTGATTAGCATGTGCTTCACTGTCACAGTTGTGCTTTAGACGAACAGCAAGGAATCAGCCACGAGGAAACCCAGGAAAAATCGGATCTCATCCCTGGAATGTCCTGTCATTGTCCTAGCCGGATTAAACCGCTAGTGTAGTTCGACGGAGATGAACTCTCTCGGACTGATTCGTTTGCATGCGTCATTGTGGCCAATGAAAACGATGCAAAATTGTTAGCTAGCTATCCGAGTTGGTTCCTAGCTAGAGTAACGACAATTGCTACGATAAACAGTAAGCATTGAAAGAAATATCTGTACTCTAGCCTTTACAACGGAAAGCCCCCTAGAAACGTTTGTTGCTACTGTTCGTGTCTAGCGTTAGTAAAAGGACTGTGGTTCATTAGGCCGTAGCAGTGCGTGGTTCAATGGGCTAGCTAGCTAAGAACAATAAGGCAATCGTGTGGTATGTTTAAAATGTAACTATATGTTAGGTTTAAAACGTAACATCTAGCGTGGTGGTAATGGTCGTGCACTGGTGATTGTCATGCTAGTGATTTCTCCGTAACCTGACGCTTGCTAGCTGCCAGTCAGTAACACCCCTCCACCTCCGCTTCGTCAATTTAAAATCTGAAAGCTGCCAACTTGGAACAGAACTCCAAGTTCTGATGTCTAACTTCGGTAAAGTTTCAGTAGCACGTGGCAATGAGCCATCAGAAATCCAGGTGCGATGCTGCTGTTACAAATACGCCACTGATACTCCACTGCAAGCGTGAACAGTGGTGTACAAGGGGCAGATATAGCTGTGAATATGCCCTGCCTGACGGTACTACCACAGAGTAACCACGACTACGGCAACAACGTTTATCTGTACAAGCTGGTGTCCTCGTGGGGATTGTCACACGACCTTGGAGACCTTGGTAAGAAGTCTCTCAGGCATAAAATATGAGCTCGGGTATCTGTCCCCCCTGCACTCCGGTGCCGTTGGTACTGTCCGAGGAGCACTGGAACTGGAAGGTGACCTTCCCGCACTGCACCTCGGTCATCCCTTCTTGGCCGAAGTAGCTGAGCTCGTTGCCGTCCAGCACCACGCTGGCTGTGTAGAACGTGTCAGGCTCCACCTGCACCGGGTGCTCGAAGAACACTGGGAACGTGCCGCTGGAGCCGTCTGAGAAGTACTTGACGACGGCGAGGCCCAGCGTGGCGCCTTGCCGCTTGAGCTCGATCTTGGCCTGGTACTCGGCCGAGCCGCAGCTGGAGCCGTAGAGGCCGAAGCCGGCGATGAATACGCGCCTGTCCACGGCAAACTGAATGCTGTCACAGCGTCCACGGTAACGCCACTGGTTGCTGCGGTAGGCGCAGGATTGGAAGCGGTGGCAGCGTTGCGGAGTCAGGCCTTTCCTCGGCTGGCTGACGAAGGGCAGCTCGGGTTTGTTAGCCGCAGTGTGCCACAGGAAGACGGCGTTGGTCTCGGCAAGCGTGAGCAATCCGCACTGCGCCGCGCCGTTGGCAAACTCATCCAGCGACATTGCCGGGACACGGATGAGGTACAGAGCCTCGCCCAGAACCAGCCTCTTGTTTTCGACAGTGGGTTGCAGTTCACGGCGCTGGCACTCGGCCTCCGCCCAGCTTAGCGCCGCCTCCAGAACGACCGTCTCGCTCGCGTTGAGGGTCTCGCGACGGAGGATGCTCTCCAGCGTGCGCAGGTCGATGTCACAGAAGGCGTCAGAGCGCAGTGCGAGCTCAGCCTGGGCGTCGATCACCTGCCAGCAGCGGCGCATCAGCTCCGGCTCCTCGAACAGGCAGCTCTGTGACAGCAGCACGCAGGCGTTACGTGCGCTCAGGCTGGTCTCCAGGAACGCCACGCAGGCACGCGCCAGGTGAGGAACCATGTACTTCTTGGCAGCGTACAGCGTGGCCAGAACAGTGTCCGCACACAGGTCGATCTCATCACAGTAGATGTATCTGCAGCGAGAAAACAGGAGGCGGAATAAAATGAAAAGCGTCACACGCCCAAATAAAAAAATAAATAGATGAATAAAAACAGGGCTGAGAGCTGCTGATCCCTTTCCACAAACTTTCCAGACGGCTGAACCTATGTGACAACTCAAGCACTACTCTATCAGTACAGTACTCTTCTCTTCTTTCTACTCGTCTGATTCTCACTTGAGCATGGCCAGGAAGGAATGTGGCTCGACGTCTGGGATGCGGATCTCGTCCTTATCCTCCGCCAGCTCCCCGTAGAACATGGCGTAGAACACAGAGCTCCCGACGGCCAGGATGTACTGAGAGAGAGAGAGAGAGAGAGAGAGAGAGATAGAGATGGGGGGGTTTCATTTGAGGTATTTAGACAGAGACACTGAACTCTGTCTCATGTAGCATAGGATAATACTTGTTTCTGATTGTCTGGGGTCTTCACTTTGAAGTGAAATGTAAACTCATCTCCACCCTCACCTTGTGCCCCGGCACTCTCTGCGTGCCCCCCGGAGGGCCGACCACAAAGTGCACATCCGCCATCAGCTCGTTGTTAAACATGACTGCGTTTCTGGAGACACAAAATTATAAACAAAATACACAATTATTTTAACATACAGTGGTTTCAATACACTGCTGTAGTATGATACACAATGGGACAGTCACACACAGCAGGTACACACACACACACACACACACACACACACACACACACACATGGAGAGAGCCTACCACCCTATTTCCGGAACGGTCATGCAGCCCTGAACCGTGTTGTTGTTGCTGATGTTCTGCTGTTGGTACTGCTGCACCGCCGTAGCCGTGGCCGCCACCGAGGGCAACTTCTTAGCGGCATAAAGCTCGGCGGCCATTTTGTCGCACCTGAAGGGTACTCAGGGTGCACTCATGGCCAAACTGTTCCCAGACGTGGTGACGAGGAAGAGATGGTAACGTCGGGTATCACCGCTTCACCAAAAAAACCCTGAACCATCTGGAAGCGAAAAGAGTAACTCAGTTAGCAAAGGAAAAAAGGAGGAAGGGAATGAGGGGGAGAGAGAGAGAGAGAGAGAGAGAGAGAGAGAGAGAGAGAGAGAGAGGGAGGGAGGGGGAGAGAGAGAGAGAGAGGGAGGGAGGGAAGGAAGGAGAGAGAGAGAGGGAGGGAGAGGGAGAGGGAGGGGGAGAGAGGGAGGGAGGGAGAGAGAGGGAGGGAGGGAGAGAGAGAGAGAGAGAGGGGAGGGATGGATGGAGGGATGGATGGAGGGAGGAATGAATTTGTGAGGGACTGAAGGAATGGAGTCGGGAAGGAAAGACGGGAACAAATTGGGATGGATGAAATTACGGCAGTAAAGAAATAATGAATTTAGGAATGAAACCAGGAAAGAAGGACATCAGGAAGAAAGGATGGAAGTCAAGAAGTAAGGAAAGAGAGTAGGAAGGAAGGATTGTATGATGTCCGTAAGGAAGTACGGAAGTCAGGAAAGAAGAACAGAGGTCAGATAGGAAAGACGGAATGAAGTAGTGAATTCAGGTAGAAAGAACAGTCCGGATGGAAGTATGGAAAGAAGAATGAAAAAGTCAGATAGGGCAGAAGGACGAAATCGCGTTAGGAAGGAAGGAAGGAAGGAAGGAAGGAAGGAAGGAGCAGTGAAAGGTAGGCAGGAAGGTAAAAAGATAGACGAGAGAGAAGTTTGAAGAAGGATAGGGGTGAAGGAAATGAAGATCTGAGGTGATATGGGGTCAAGAAAAGAAGTAAATCAAGAAAAACAAATAAAGAAACTGAATGAAGTAAGAAGGTCTGGAAAGGAAGTAAAGAAAAGTGACATCTATCTTTCTGTCACTTTAGGAGAGAAAAAGGAAGAAGTGAAGGAAGGAAATGCCAAATGTGAAAATCAGTGAGCAACGATCATGAAAAAGAAAAACAAAAAACAAAACCCAAAACAACCGAAGAAGGAGATGTTCCCTCTGAGGTTAGCTAGCTGAATAATTACTCTGTTCAACAACCACAACAACTGATACCTCCACAGGAAATAAAACTTAGCCTCGCTAGCTACATAACTAGCATCTACACGTCGTGACAACAGCAATAAAATGAGCATAAGTACCTCAAGTTCGCATTTCTTAAAAGAATTTTGCTAAATAGTCGGTTTCCTACGTCTGTCTACGACAAGTCTACGCCAGACTAAATGTGTCGACGTAATCGGTCCCTAGCATGTAAACACCAGCTAGCAAGCTAGCAATATGTTGGTAAATAAACCAAAAAACACGCTTAGTGTAAAAAATAAACAAGAGAAAATACAATCTAACGTGGATAATATCACTCAATGGCCTTTATATAATTTCAGAAAATCTTCAAATCTTAAAATACACTCGAGTAAAAAAAAAGTTTCAAGTCAGCTAAAGAGTCTAGCGACGGCCATCTTTATGAGGTCCAACCCCAAATTAGCAGAAAGGGCACTTATTAGGGTGCCTAATCCGCCATGTTGCAGCCTGCAAAGTGCACTTAGGAGGCAGGATGCAATTCGGGACACATCCTAAACCTGAATCTCTGCCAAGAAATCTGGCCGAGTGACACTCCCTGTATCGGATTACATCTAGTTTATAAAGAGTCTTTGTCATTATTTTTGTTTAAGGTGATTATTAGAATTTTATAGAAAAGTATTATAAAAAGAAATGCTAAATAGTAATGACAAATATTAATAAAAACAACCCACTTTAGTGCAGGCACTACACAAGCAGATGGCGGCAGATTCAATGAAATGTAGTTTATGGGCTTTAAATGTCATTTATATCAATTTTCAGCTTGTTCTATAAGTCTGAAAGATTCATATATCAATCTCAGTGATCATTTTGTTATGTTAGTCTATTAAAAATAAAAAAAAACACAACCCTACATGAGTTTATTTTATCTTCTTCTGACACATGGGGGTATAAGGCACGTTAAATAAGGATGAGATTTAGGCACCAGGAAGAATTTTGACCTCTGACCTCTGGTTTATTTTAGTTTTCCTGGACACTTTTTCATTTCCTGAGACCCTGGTGGACCCCAGTCTAACCAACATCTTTAAAATCATCATCACCTTTCCTTGGTTATTGGAAAATAATCAATGAGTTACTGTTAGTACCTCAAAGTGGATTATTTTCCAATGACAGCACGTCCTGAAGTGTTTTATTCCTCTTATACCACCACAATCTGCCAACAATTACAATTTTTTTATTAATTAAAGAATGACACATCCTACTTTTTTTTCCATTTGTACATCATTATTTGCATGTAACATTGTGGAAAGTCTGCGAACCAGGTTAGCTCCTGCTCTCACTTTTTCATGTTATAGCAGTTGTTCCCTCACCAGCCTCTCTCTCTCTCTCTCTCTCTCTCTCTCTTTCTCTCCTTTTTCCATCTCTCTTGGAGTTAATAAGACAAAACTGCAGCCTGTCATGTTACAAAGAAAGCGAGATATGTAAACTCTTCTGTCCTGAAGATTTTCCCATGTTGGAAAAGTTATTGACTGGAACAAAGCACTGACACTGGAGACGCCTTCCAGGAATATTACATAAACACACTTCTCCTTACAGGAAACTCCACCAATAAACAACATGTTTATTATTAGTCTTACGTGAAATTATTATTACTAGTCTTATGTGACCAATCAGAGTCCAGAATTCAACATGAGTCGACTCTTTGGTGGGCTGTTTTAGGTGAACGTTGGGAGCTGATTTGCATATGTGATCCGTTTTTATTTCGTTTTCATTTTGTAGATGATGCCATTCATTCATTCATTCATTCATTCATTCATTCATTCATTCATTCATTCATTCATTCATTCATTCATTTATCCATTTAAAGGCTTACATGGAAACCTTTTTTTCAATCTCTCAGCAGTGTGTATGAGATGATCTGTTATCAGGATGAATGGAAATAAATCTTTCCATGTTTACTGTTTTGTCAGTGCACAAGGCAAACATTTTGGTCTAAATTTTGAAAGCAATGTTATGTTGTTAAAGAGTAACATTCCGTGAAACAAGGTCATGCAAAGAAGAACAACCACAGATCATAATATTGCAATCTTTGTAAGGTTTAGAAAGAAATAAAAGTGAGCTGTGGTGATCTGTAAGAGTCGACTCTCATTGGTGATCTGAACCGAATGACTCGCTGTGATTCGCAGAATTCATGTCACTGTTGTGAGAAAGAATTATAGAGTGACTGAGGGACAAACTCCAGCAGAGAGCGCCGTCTGATCAGTGAAGACAAGGAGTTAAACACACACACGCACACACACTGCTAAAAGACTCTCTCTTTCTCACTGGCTTCATTCCAAACCGCACACTAGTGCCCTAAAGCCTGAATCATAAGAGAACGTCACTCTAGGTCCCTATGGTTACAGTAAGTGGTATAGATCTAATGATTAATACACTATGATGCACGAAGGGGGCGTGGTTTTATTTTCATCTGGCTTGTTGAATGACATGTTTCCCATTTGGACATGTAGTGCACTGTATAGGGTGGAAAATCAACTATACTGCATGACATATAGACAATTATAGACAGGACACGCTGGGATTGAGTCTGATTGATGCTGCTAGTAATAAAAAAACTATAAAAGTTGTATAAAGATCAGGAAGAGCAAAGGTGTATGTAGTGTACTACATTTATGGGACCATTAAAAAAAAGTTAAAAAGCCAAGGACCTTAATTTGTCAGCTAAACATAGCTAGTAATATAATTTCTTTCTGGACTTTTAAATAATCCTTTCGAGTAAATCATAACTGCGTGCCAAAGTTTGCACCCCCATGGTTACTGGGTTAAAAAAATGAAAACATACCACCGTTGTACAACTTTTCAGTAATGTCAGGATATTCAAAATAAAACACGGACAAGACAACAATCCAAAATACAACACGAGATGAACTGAAGTGAGAACGTAAAGTGCTGATTGGTTTATTCATTCATCTTCAGGAAGTGCTTTATCCCGGAGTCTGTCCCGGGAATACTAGGCACAAGGCAGGAATACACCTTGGATGAGACTCCAGGCCATCAGGGCAGCATGTGAGCACACACACACACATTCACACACATTCACACACATTCACACACATTCACAATCTTCGTTAAGCTGATCCACCTACTGGAATGCTTTTGGACAGTGAGAGGAAACCTGAGACCCCGGAGGAAACCCATACCTCCTTTTTGGTTATTGCTGTTTATTTAGTGCAATCGTTCTCACTCGGATATAGCTTGGATAACATGCAAATGAGTTCCATCAGCTCATCGTATTTCGTTTATTATTTTCCCTCTTAGTATCAGATATGCTTTTGTTTCGGAGATTGAATGAACTCACACCTCCTGGAGTTTCTCATCACTATAAATCACTGACAAAGCTGCAGGTCTCTCAGATCATTAGTGCTTTCTCTAAGCTCTGCTGAACGTGACTGAATTGCTTTGGATTAAACAATAAACGAAGCCATAAGTGGAACACGTGATAAATAAATAAGGTTAATGAGAAAAAAGTGATGCCGATGTTCTCACCACGCAAACATCCTAAGAACCTCCGGGTCACTGTTTGAACTTTAATGAGCGTGGAGAATCTCTTTAATGTGTCCCACAACAACAACAACAGCGGCAACCTGTGTGTGTGTGTGTGTGTGTGTGTGTGTGTGTGTGTGTGTGTGTGTGTGTCAGGAGAGCAGGCTGAACCTGATCTCAGACCAGGGCTTAAGGGAAAGAGACAGGGATGGGAATGCAGTTGTGCAGTTGTAGGGAATAGCACTGGAGTTATGTAATGTTTCACTAATTATGGCAGGGAAAGAGGCCAAAGAGAGAGAGAGAGAGAGAGAGAGAGAGAGAGACAGTAAGAAAGAGAGAGAGAGAAAGAAAGAGAGACAGTGAGTGATATAGAGAGACATACATAGTGAGAGACAGAGAGAGATATAGCGAAACACACATACTGAGAGAGTCAGAGAGAGAGAGAGACTGTGAGAGAGAGACACATAGTGAGAGAGAGACACATAGTGAGAGAAAGAGAGACAGAGAGAGACACCTAGTGAGAGAGAGACACATAGTGAGAGAAAGAGAGACAGAGAGAGAGGGCCATGAAGTGATTAGGGAGAGGAATTTGTTGGCCTGATTGAAAGGGTCCATAAACACGCAGCACTTTGTATTGTCTGTGTGCTGATTTCAATCTGGGCTCTAATAAGTGTTTCTCTGCTCTGCTCCCTGCCATTTAAGGGGCTGTTTGGGGCAGTTTAGCTCAGGAAATTACCACTGTCCAGCCTTCACTGCTCTTATGGATCACTTAGGAGTAAAATCAAAGCCACTGGTCCAGATGGAGCCTATGGAGGCAGCGAGCGTCAGAGCTAAGAGCTTAGAGCAGGAGTTCCCAAACGTTTGTGTAGCCTGGGATCCCTTCAGCTTAAATACGTAAATAAATAAATAAATAAATAAATTTCCAGACTTCCTCGGCCCACATTTATTTTATGAACTTAAAAAAAAAATCTAATATTAAGCTCATTATTCCAATATGTGCACAATAATGTTCTGGCTGTTTATCAGAGCTTTTTACTCCCGAACTTTCCACAAACTGAACCAGCGATTTTATAGCCCTAATTGGTTTCCATTATCGAGGCTGATAAGTACACAAACTCAATAATAAATACAACATTGTTGATGACGGGCTGTGATTTTCACCGCCGTAACAAAAGGAAAACCCCTTGGCTTTGCTTCGCCGATGCCACTCTGAGAGCCGCGGGCTTAGCGTAGCCGCTGTGAGCTTACACTCTTTCCTCATATCTCTCATTTTATTACGGAATAAAATCTGTGAGTCCAGTCATAAAGAGCGAGCGTGAAAGAGCGCCGAGCTGTGTCATGGTCTTCCCTTAACGCTTATGGCTTATTATCAGCTATTCATTCAGGAACTATTATGTATATATCTATACCTGTCTATCTAAATAGACTGAAATGCTTACATTTAGCATCTGGCTGCTTTTTTTTCTGTTTTTTTGGCAGTCAGTTCCTTTTTTTTTGGACTAGTTTCAACTTTTGAACATAGTCTTCTGACAGAATTAACATCTCAATGTTGAACTCATGTCATGTACCTGTCATACCATCTAGATTTACAGATATACCTCCCATCACGCTCGTTTTCCACCTGGTTGTTTTCACTGCATGCTTTTATTTGAAGAGGCATTAGCTTTCTAAGGCTTTCCGCATTCCGGACATACGTATGTTGTATGCATGAACATCGCATGCCCTTTGTTTTGTAATGACAATGCTTAGTAATTTATCAACACATCTGAGAGAGAAAGGTTGGATGTTCCTGACTGGTTTCGTTTCCACCATCATTGTGCTTTTACACAGTCTGATTAACAGCTAAGCGTTAGCTAGCTAAAAGGCTTCCCTCACTCGTTAGCTAGCTTAGTGTCGATACTTCCCAGTTCTCACAAGTGTTGTGTGTTTTCCTTCGAAACAAAGTCAACACATAAGTCATTTCTACGATCATGACTGAATTTTCTGGAACCGTGCAAATATAAATACGTCCGACTGCTAAGTTCGACGTGGGACTGAAATCTGATCCAAGTTGGCCCTTGACGTTAATCTGAGCTTAATCGATAGCGAGCTCTGTAAGACATTGTTATGGTTTTATCTTTATCATTCCCTCCATTAATTCAGTCAGACATTAATCAAAATCATGAAATATTTCTTCAGCTAGTCCTAGCCAAACCACTGATAAGGTGTTGGACGGAGGTTAAGCTACATCAGTCCAACTGGAAAGAGATTTTGATGTTTTAAGCTCTGAATGATTTAGCTCGGAGGATTAATTACAGCTCAGCTTGTGGATGATGTTTTTTTTTTTTTTACATCGGCTCTAAACTGTGGAATAGTTTTTCAGAGAACATCAAGAAGGCCAGTTCATTAACAGAATTAAATCCGGGTTAAAAGCATACTTGTGTAACTTGACCTTTTCTTAATCCTGGGAATTAATTTGTTAAGACGTCTAGCTAATTTCTTAGCGATTGTACCTGGCCAATTTAATGTCACAATATCATAAATACATTTTTTGACCATTTAATCTAATTACTAATATTTATATTCTGTAAATGGCTGCCTCTGGTTTCTGTCTTGAACCATTGAACTGTGTAAACTTGTCCAAAGACTGTATAGTTCTACATTTGACCAAAACAAAACAGCTTAGATTAGCATGTTACTGTGAAAAGCGTCATGGATCAAATTAAATGTATCACGAAAAGTGCACTTACTTTGATATTATAACCATGATCATTAATTTTGATAAACAGGAATTTTGATAAAAACGAAATACATCTTTAATGTTGCCAATCTAAACTGGGAACGCTGACCGGAGTCTTGAACCTCAAAATATCAACAATGTTTTCAGACAAACATTAATCTTTTTATTTATTTATTTATTTTTTTTTTATCAGCATCATAAAACAAAACTGTTATTCGAACATCACTTAGCCACGAATGCTTTTAACATGATGTTATTTTAACAAGTCAGATCATGTCACTTTATTTACACAGCAGATTTACAGAGACCAAAGTGCCACACAGTAATATCCAATAATACAAGACACAAGACATAAACTAATTTATTAGACTGAATAAAACAGGAGAAGACAAAGAACCAAGTGTGACAACGCTGGATAAAAATAGACCAGATGCTACAGACTTTCGGAAGGCTCAGATGCCTGCGAATACGGAGTTCCTAAATTAGATTTAGCAATGTCTGTTGTAGTAAACTGTTACAGAGTCTTGGGAAAGCATCAGAAAAGCCTTGATTGCCTTTAAACTTTACCATGGAAAGCTTAAAAGCTACTGCTCAGCAGATCTTAAAGGAACACTCCAGACTTTTTCAACCTCTTCCCTCTCCAAGTTCTCCTAGCTAGAATTTCACCACGTTTGCCTGCACTGAGAAAAGAAGAGAAAGGCTCTTTACCCCAAACTCACTTGTAATCGAAGTCAGCTGTTGCATAAATATAAATGAGTTTGTGCAGATGTGAAACTCTGTTATTACCATTAAAAACACTTACTGCGTTTTTGTCGAATGTATTTATGAATAGTTTATTATTGTAAACAAACGTACAAATCTGTAAAGTTCACCCTTTCAGAGATGGAGCTACTTTTCCAGAGGAAAGATTTTGTGGTTATGTGTTTATCAGTGTACAGTCAGGTCCATAAATATTTAGATTTTTGATAAATATTTTAGCATCTACCAAAGTATATTGGAGTTGAAATGAAATAATGAATTTGAACTCAAAGTGCAGACTTTCAGATTTAATCTGAAGTTATTTTATACAAATCGGGTGAATAATGCAGGAGTTACAGAACTTTTTTTTTATATATATATATATATATAAGTGGCCCTGACCGTTTTAAGGTACCAAAAGTAACTGGACTTAGTACCTTTCTGCTCAGCTGTTCCATGGCCAGGTGTGTATTATTCTCTCATTATGTCGCTCACAAGTAAACAGATAAAAGGTCTAGAGTTGATTTCAAGGGTGGCATTTGCATTTGGAATCTGTTGCTCCATAGTCCAGAGAGCTGTCACTAACAGTGAAGCAAAGCTTCTTCTTCTTCTTCTTCTTCTTCTTCTTCTTTCGGCTTTTCCCTTCAGGGGTCTCCACAGTGAATCATCACTC
>CM074970.1:14096357-14108732 GCA_037577455.1 Pangasius macronema
CGAACCCACCACCTTCAGGTTCACCTTCGGGTTACAAGTCCGACTCTCAGACCATTAGGCCACGACTGCCCCAAGGGTGGTTAATACAGATACAAAGATGGAGAGGCTTCAGTTATTTTCTCGCCTGGGATTGACAGAAACACACCACTATCTTATCCTGGATTAAGAGTCTGAAAATGAGGTTTCTTTAACACTCGCACTCTCCTCCGTCACTCTCTCTCTCCTCTTCCTCTCAGCTCGTCAGTGATGTGATTTATGCTCCGAGTGCACTGTGGGATGTCGGAGTCTCCCAGCGTGGGACTGCCAAACCCCTTCGGCTCTGAACTGATTTAAGACCAGCCTTTGTCTTGTGGTTCCTTCCTCTCCGGTATCTGCTGCTTTTCCTCCTGGCTGATTTCAGAACAGCTTGAATGGGACGGGAAAGTGTGGAAGTAGCAGGAAAAGCTATTACATTCAATTACGTGCCCTTGAACACGGGATAAACACGCTTTATCTTACAGGTAGCGGAAGAGATTATCCAGGTTTAATTCACCATTTGTCATGTTATCGCGGTTAACTAACACACAAAGGTTCCCTGTCCACGAGTGTTGGGTTTTTTTTTAAAGTATTGTTCACCATTTTCACAACTTATTATCCCACATAAATCAAATCCAGTAGCTTTCAACAAAATTCAAAAGCAAATAAATACACCACTTCGGTTCCCAAAGACCAAAGACCATCAATCAGCTCATGAAGGATTTCATAAGTAGAGTAAAGATAAATAATGTTAATGTTCTTCATACCACTGCACGTTGTATTCTGGACTCTGACTGGTCACAAGGTGTTGATTAATTTTCTATAGCAGCAGCTCTGGCAGTAGTTTTATATATATTTATATATATTCTGTACAAGACAGTGGTGAGAGCGACCAAGACAGGAGTCAGAGCTAGAGGTAGCAGAGCTGAAGATGTTGAGGTTCTCTTTGGGAGTGACGAGGTTGGACAGGNCTGCCAGGCAGGAGGTGAAGAGGAAGGCCAAAGAGGAGGTATATGGAGGTAATAAATGAGGAGATGAAGCTAGTGTTGAGGATGCAGAAGATATGGATAGGTGTTGAGTGAAAGAATGACGGTTTATTGCTGCTATAATGTAAATGAGATGATGGATGGCCCACAACATTAAAAGTAATAAAAATTGATGTTTTATTTTATTCTTTAATAATAATTTTAAAAAAATTGAAACATTGGCAAATACAGTAACTCTGCTTCATCAGATAACCTCGTCACTCAGGATTTTCGAATAAAAATAAAAAGTCACAAACGTTTTTTTCTGTTCACCTAAATCTATTACTCGCTCAGATTTTCTAATTCTAGAGGATTTAACTTTGAAAATGGTCATACAGAGTTGACTAGCAGTGTATATTTATCTAATTTTATCTTTTCGTATATTACATTCAATGGATTCGTGGAAAATGTTCTTCATTTAATTTGTTTTCTTTTAAATTCAGCTTCTTCCTTTCTTTTCTTTTCTTTTCTTTTTTTTTTTTAAATATTTGTTCAATTTCTAATATTTCTTCTACTGCTACTGGATTGTAGGTGGGGGAGTGAATGACCAGCGCTCTCTGCCACCCTCAATACCACCACTGAGGTGAGACCCTTGAGCANGAGTATGGGTCACCACACTTGGCCACAAGTCACTTCACTTCACTTTATAAAATGATATGATGTGAATGTATAAGGTTCTTTATATTTTTTGCTCTTGAATACTTCTCTAAATGGTTTTAGGACTATGTTATTTTTTTTCTTTTTTTTATGTAAGCATGTTTGTTTTTTTTTGTCTGCACTGTGCTCTTAGGCTCACAGACTTCTCCCATTTTTAGGTGAAATCAATTGAGTCTCAGCACTTTTTTCACTCTCAGACTTGCCAAAGTCAATTAGAAGTCTATTACAATGAAAGGGCATTTAGCGGGAAAAAGAGACAAATTAGCGTGACTAACGGCATGCCTCTTGCTTTATCTGACGTGCCATATTCATAGGTAGTAATGCCGTGAGCATGGGAACCGTTGTGGTTTAGAGGGTGGTGAAAAGTAATGGAGGCCCTATATTCATGGAGTTGGTTGAGTTCTGCCTCGCTGCATTGTCTATGTGTGTTTGTGCTTGTGTGAGGGATTTTGTGGAAAGGGCGTGACAGTTTCAGTTGGCTTTAAAGGGGTAATTGTTGCCGTGTTCTTTTCAAACGGCGCTCTTTGTTCGCCTGGATAAGGAGTGAGAATGACAGACGGTTGGGCAGCAGGCCTCAGGTGTTTCTAGGAATACGGATACGAACGGGACATGCCCCTTGTGCCTGGCACAATCCCTGTTTTTCTTTAAAGTGATAGATCCGGAGCTGGGTCACTTCATTTTAAAGGATTTGTGGGGTGAATTGTCATCTTTTCAGCATTAACGGATTGGCACCTCTGTCATTCGTCATTTCATTCACGTTTCTAAAAGTGCAGCGTGTTCACAACTCATGAATACCCAATAAAGAGCTCGTTATTTAACGCTAAATTGGCTCGGGAGAAAAGATGCCTGCAAAGAAAATAGTCCGAACTCTTTGTCTCTCTCTCTACGTTTTGGCCATCTGTGCCACCGTCCCTCTGTCTCCGCCTCCCTGAATGGGATAATTGAGTGTTGAATATGCTTCAGAATGAACCGGAGAGCTTTATCTCCTCCTGCATCTGCCCTATTGATCCCTCGCTGCCCTCCTCGGTGTATTTACACACACTCAATTAAACCGCTATAATCCCATTGAGCAACAACAGGCCTCTCCATCTCCTTCACACGGATAAACCCACGGCGACCGCATGGCCACAATCAGCATCCAGCGTCAGCAACAATAGAGATGGATGGGGATATTGTATCGCTCTCTCCGAGCACACCAGCGCTCCATTGAAACGGGAGAAAGCCCCCCCGCTCGGGGTGTGTGAGGAACAGCTGTTGATAAGCCTGCAACACATTTGTCTGCCATTGTTGCCTGTCACCTCAATGCACATTCAAACAAGTGTCACAGCCATTTCTGTGGCTGAAAGAATCGGCAAAGTGAGCAGCGGAGGGGGTTTGGGGAATGACGGAGGCTTTTGTGAGGCTCTTGACGTCCGCCGAAGCTTTTCAGAGCCGTTATAATGATATTAGTGCTTTTGAAATGGGAATCTAAATAGGGATGATTACAGGCTACATGTTGCAGGCTATTAGGGGCAAAGCTAGGAAGGTTTGGGATTATTTAGTCTGAACATGTCGCTACTCAAGTTGTGAAGTTTTCCTGGTGTTCTGAGAACATTTTTGGATAACAAGGTCATGATGCTTCTGCTACATTTGTAGTTGTAGGAACATTAGCGCAAACTTTTGCAAAATGTTATGCTACTTTCAAACATCTTCATCTTTCTCAGAAGATTGGTATTCTCAACATATATTCACATTTTCTGATACTTCTGACAGAAGAGTGTTTTCACTCATACAGAGCCTTTTAGTAAAAAATTAACCAACACATCTGACTAAAAAATGTCTCTATTCCAGGTGGTTTCATCTTGTTTTTGAATAATGGCTAGCTAGCTACATTTCTACTGCTCAGTAATTAGCTAGCTAACTAAACGTAAGCATGTCAGGTGTTCTCTTTCCCAAGCAGAAATTCACCAAATCCATTCAAACACGCCAAAATTGGGAGGTTGCATCAGTGATGTCCAAAGAACATTAAAAATTAAAATGTGATGGAAACATTATTGCATGATGTGCTTTCAGAAGGTTGTAGAAACTTTTCTGAATTTTCTGAGCTGTTACAGAACTATTACCGAACATCTTGACAACGTTGCTAACAGGGTAATAGTGGGAAATCTGCACGAAAACATAACGAAAAACTTCTGACTGGCAGTGAAATATTGTGACATTCCCCAAACCTACAACACACAAACTTCCCAAAGGCATTTTGTGATATTCGCCTGGAAAATCAGTGAACATCTAACAAGTTTTTGTTTGTTGTGAAAAGATTTGAAGACTGGCCTTCAACATCAAAACTTTGTTTAGAGTCAGTGATGTTTTCGTCTTGCCGTGTGCAGCAGCGTAATTTCTTTCATGGTGCCACAAATCAGAGCATTTAAACAGCGAGTTTGAACTGCGCTGCACTGCATGTAAACCAACTCGAAAGAAAACAATGATGTCTTCAGTGCCAGCATTTGGTGAATAAGTCAAACTTATCTGAAAAAAACCCAATTATTTTGTTTTTCGTTTTTTTCCTGTTATAAAACCGTGCTGCTTCATAGCTTGGTTGTCCAACTCTTACCCACTGACTGAAAAGAGTCGTCCATTGACGTCGATTATTGAGCCAGACTGGCCTGCCTTAAATTGGACCATAAAAAGACACTGTTATGTACCACACTGATTTGGCCACTAAATGTCCTTTTTTTGGTCCGTATTAAGTTGACGTTTTGTACAAACGCCAAACAGTTGATTCTGGGCAGAATCTAGACGTCCCATTAACATCTGGCAAAAACATCTTTTTAACTTCTTTTGTGCCCACTGGGTGGGACCCTAATGGTGTGATCCAGTCTTTAATGCAAATGGAATGTTCCACTTATGAGCAACATAATGGGGGGAATTACACAATTAAACATAATCCATAAAGTAAAGAATTGTCATTGTTCATCTCCTTTATAGCTCAACTCGCTCGTTTAAGAGCGAAAGAGAAAACAGATTAAACATTTACATCACTGGCATCTGAAAAATGGCTCTTACACCATCAACGTTGTTATTACTTCATTTGAGTTGGAATTCCATCAATGGCGATGTGGTCTGTGATCCATCAACCAACACTGGCGAACAGGTCTCTACATCTACCGCTGCTCTGTTTGGGTTAGCACTGCTGCAAAGTCAACCTTCCTGATTGCACCGGGATGGAAAAGTAGTGAGAGCGTGACTAATTAAAAACAAGAGATAAGGTCTGTTTAGCTCCTCTGAAACAGAGAGGTTTCAGAAGTTTGGACTGAGCGCATCTGCTCACTTTTTTTTTTTGGTGCTCTAAAAGCTTTCATGGCATTTTGTACAAACTGAATGGTATTTTTATTGCATGTTAAATATGATTTAGTGAATGTCTGTAATTGTCTAGATAGTTCTGGTTTTAGCCTGCACATCCTAATTGACTGACAATAGTGAGAAAATGGGGGAAAGTACAATGGATGAGTCCATTATACACTAAAATGAACCAAGCCAATGAATAACAAAGAAGGCTTTTTATTAGCCGTTGCTATGCCAGCTGTTACACCTGCCACGTCCTAATCCTAAAACTGCACTGGGACAAGACTTTTTTCTTTTTTTTTCCTTTCTCAAAGTTTTTTTGTCTTCCCAAGTTAATTTGTTACTCATTAATAATAAATTAGCTTTTAAAGACAAATGAGAGAGAGAGATTCATCCTCCTAGGTTAATTAAATGCTCCTAGAGTAGACAAGAACCTGATTATACATGTTAACATTTAAACATTTTAACCACATCTGTACGTTTTGGTGTTCTTAAGTTACAACAGGGCAGAAGATTTGTGAGGAAAAGCAATGCATGTTCAGAAAGAGTAACTGTATTGTGAATAGCTCAAAGCACACATTAAAAGAGGTGTTGTGAAGGAGTTTCCTTCTGCATTAAGATATAAGCTATGTTAATGAATGAACAATAGAAACAAATAATCATATTATGTATATTAATTGTATGTGTGTTGCATGTTTGGGATGCTCTACTGTACCTAATTGTGTGCTGTTTATGTGTTTAACTTCTAAGACAAGCTTCCTTAGAGGTACAATAAAGCAAATTGTTTGTTTTTGGCCTGCTGAATGAATATAAGGATGAATAAATGACTGGAGTGAAGTGACCTGTGGCCAAGTGTGGTGACCCATACTCGGAATTTGTGCTCTGCATTTAACCCATTCAAGTGCACACACACACACATACACACACACACGGGGAGCAGTACCTTGCTCACCTCAGTGGTGGTATTGAGGGTGGCAGAGAGCGCTGGTCATTCACTCCCCCACCTACAATCCCTGCCAGACCTNGCGCTGGTCATTCACTCCCCCCACCTACAATCCCTGCCAGACCCGAGACTCGAACCCACAACCTTCAGGTTCACCTTGGGATTACAAGGCCAACTTACTAACAATTAGGCCACGACTGCCCCCAGGTTTGGATAAGGGTTAGAGTTAGTGGTTATGGTTGGGGTTGGTCTAAGGGCAGAGTTGGTCTAGGGCACAGATTACCCCCTGTCCTGCACAGCTACTGAACAGCCTTTCCTGAATTGAAGAGTGTGTGTTAGAGCAGAGAAAACACTAAAATGTGCAGGATAGGGGGTACTCCAGAACCAGAGTTAGGAACCTGTGGTCTAGGGTAAGGGTTGGTCTAACATTGTGTTAGAGTTAGATTAGGGTTAGTTATGGACTAGAGTTAAGGTTGGTCTATGGTTTGGCTAGGATTAGGGGTAGAATTGGGCTAGGCTCAGGCTAGGGTTAGGGCTCAGATTGGTTTAGGGCTGGTGCAGGGTTAGGACTTGGTGAGGGTTAGTCTAGGGTTTGGTTAGGTTTAGAGTTAGCCTAAAGTTAGGGTTGGTCTAGGGTTAAGGTTGGTCTGGGGTTAGGGCTAGAGTTGGTGTAAGGTTGAGTTTGCCTATAGGGTTTGGGAAGGGCTAGGGTCAAAAATTGGCTATGGTTGGCTTAAGGTTTGAGTTGGGCTAGGGTTAGGGATTAGGTTTAGCCTTTTCATTTATCTACAGTAACACACAAGTCAATAGAAATACCTCACAAAGACAGTAATATAAGACACTTTGAGTATGTGTTGCGTGTGGTCGTCTGTAGCTGCAGCCCTCACAGAGCCAGAGCTCTACTTGCTGTCCTGATTATTAAGAATGATTCGTGTAGAAGGACGCGTTCTCTGTCTGTCTGTTTCCCTAACTTTCTCCACTCGCCTCACTTTCTGGCTTTTGCACTCTCTTTTTGCTGTAATGCTGTTTTGTGTAGTGGGTCTTTGGGTTTGCCTCATTCAAATTAAAAATGACGTTCTTGCTATGCTTGCATTAACTTTTCTCATGACCAAATGTCCCTCCCAATGCCCCCCCCACTCTCTCTCTCTCTTTCTCTCTCTCTCTCTCTCTCTCCGTGTTGACAGCCGATGCTAAGCTGTGAGCTCACCACTTTAACAGATTTGGAGCAGACGAAACATCGAGGGGCGTTTTCTCCCCATACAGCACCCTGGGGACATGTGGAGAGGACCATGCTGTCAGCAACAGGCAGGGAGAGACAGAGAACGAGAGTGAGACAGCGAGAGAGAGAGAGAGAGAGAGAGAGAGAGAGATGGGAGGAGTGAGTGTAAGAGATGGTAAAGAAGGAGCGAAATCTTCAGCTTAATCCTTTCAGGATATGTGTGTGGTGCCTGAGTGTAGCAGCTCCTCCTTGGTCTGTGTGTGGCGGCCATGTTCCTACATGAAAGAGTGACCCGGAGTCCCTCGGGGCCCTAACGAGCTGAACGAGCTGCCTGGCTCTTATTTTAAGAGGCTGACCTAAGACTCCTGTGGTTTCCGCACTCTGCCGAGGGTGTTTGACCCGCCACCGATGGGTGGAAAAGATGGCGCAAACGCACCGCCATTAATTTTCCTCGCTTTGATTGGTGTTCCTGTTTTTTATGATGCTGTGAACAATTACAGCTCAAAGTAGCAAGCAATGAAACTCGCTAAACTTCAGCAGGCTGTTCCAACTGTCTGTGCGTGAGGGGTTTTTTATTTTAATTACTGTGGAAGAAAAGCAGTGCAAATGAGTTTATCAGACTAATTAGTACGCCTTAGTAAAAATGTTATACAAGAAAAGTGACAACAAAACACTTGCATATGTTTTAGCCCGCACATGTTTTTTTTTTTTTTAACCTCGGAGAAAGCTGTTAGTTATGTGGTTTAGGAGAAGAAAAAAAAAATATATATATATATATAGTAGTAGTGTGGTGAGTTCAAACAACAAAAGGGTTAAAGGTTTTGCTACATTTTTGATAGTTATTTCTTGGCAGGGCTAGAAAGGTTTTTTTGTAAATGTCAATAAATTGCTCTGGAATTACTCTAAAACCCTTTTCACAAGTAAGGAATAAAACACCACGGGGTGTGCCGTTATAGGAAAATAATTAACAAAAGGGTGGGGTGATGAACGTCTCCCAATAACAGCACATGCCAAACTGTTTTATTCCTCTTATACCAAAGCAATTTGCCTACAATTAATTTTTTATTGATTAAAGCACATGCTTTCTTTCCATTTATAGTTATTGTTGTGGAATGTCCACGAAACAAGGTCCTGTTATCACTTATGTTATAGCAGCTATAAACAGTTGTTCTCTCACCAGTCTATTTTTAGACACAATTTACATCTTTAACCGATGGTTACATCTAGCGAGATGCTGAAATAGGTCAGGCTAGTTAATTAGCTAACGCTCGAGGTACACTTGGAGTAATTACTAATGCTATTTGAAGTAAGTCGTGTATTTATGGAAACGATTTTGGCTGACATCCAGTACTTAAGCTACCTCAGTTGTAGCTCCAGTGCAAAACTAAAGAAACAAACGTCAGACCAAACACGTCTTGGCTGATTTAACTACATTCAGAGTAAAGGAAAAGTTGCGCAAATTTCATTTTTGGCTGAACTATTCCTTTAGGACAGCTCCAAGAATCGAGTGCCAGGATGACTTTGGTTACAGTGAAGAGGGCAAAGTATGTCAGGGAGGACCAAGAAGTCATAAATACAAATGTCCAGAGCGGTCAAGCAATATTAGCGCAGGCATTGGTCTCGTGGGCTTAGACGGCTTTAGGCTTTTTTTCCCCTCCGTTTCTGTCATGGCCAGTGTGGAGCCTCGGGTTTGGCGTGTCTCTGCGTGGACACACCAGCCTCCATCCGAGCACCATTAGACATGTGAAAGCTCCCCGGTCTGAAGGGTGGCAGCACTCATTGCATTTATGACCATGTTCTTCCATAAAATCATAAGACTCACTGTCCATTTTTCATTCCCCCCCCTCCATCCGCCTGAATATAAAAAAAAAGCGGATCAAAAAGTTTTTTGTTTTTTTGTTTACTGTTGCTGAGACTTGTTAGGGTTAGTGAAGCGGACATGTGAACGGAGTGACGAAGATCAGCAGCGGGGGAAAAAACGCTGAAGGAATGGAAAGAAGCTGAAATCTGACATTTTACAGACAGAGGATTAAAAATGGGGAAAGAGCGAGAGGCAGACAGAAAGAATAAATGACAGAGAAGGAAAGAAAAAGAAAGACTGGAAAAGAAAATTCCAGAAAACAGCTTCAGGCCCGTGGCTCAGACCTGTGCACACGGAGTGATGTTGCACGGCACATTGGGTAGAAACGACGCATTCGGACGAACGCTCTCGAGACTCGAACACGGGGCTTTCTAATAATGTAAAAGCCATTAGTCCGGCCCAGTGCACCATGGGAAGGCCCGCCGACCCGCCACTGTGTCCTGCCATAAATTTTTCAATCAGTGCATACAATAGAGAAGAGAAATTGAATTCTGCGCCTCGAGGGAGCTGTAGGACTGTCGGTTTTGTGGTGTTGGTGATTTCCTGAAGGAAACAAAGAGGGAAAGGAAGGAAATCCCCTGGACCGAGGCAAGACGGTCTCACCTCAGGGTCTCCAAAAATGTTTGAAACAGGAGTGTTTTAGTTAAAGGTGGGGTCAGGACGCTTTTTTTGGAATATTTGTTGAAGTTTCTTGTCATGTTCTGGCAGCTTGCATGAAAAATCTGTTCAGAGAAGAAACTCTGGTCTTTGTGGTGCTGCAGGCTGTAAACAGGAGAAACAAGACATGATGTGGACCACCAACGTCTAAATAATCAGGGTTTTAGAACGCTCCTCCTCTTCCACCAGCGTTCAGGAGGGAATCAGGGAGATTTAGAGGCAGAAAAGGCTGGATTTGTTTCTGAGTTTGAGTTTCAAACAGCTCTCCTCCGCTGTGCACAAAATTATTCGAGGGCAATAAATGAAAAACGGACATGACTATAGACATAGCTTCACATTTCACGTTTAATTCGCTAGTTTAGATTTGTGCGCGCGTTACCGTCTGCCTTGCACAGCGTTGATGAGCTGCACGTCAATCCAAACATCGCAGTGCATTACGGGTATGTCCTGGTTGTTAGGGGACATCATCTGTACACTATGAGACAATCACGGTGCATCATGGGATTGAGGGATTGCGTTGCGTTCACTCCAGTACGTCTTCAGTCATGACTACGACATGTCAGAGCTCGAACATAGCATTCGTCTGACTTTATAAGATCAGGTAATGTTACCAGACAAATAAAAATAAAATAAGTGATATGTGTATCGATAATAAAAATATATAAAAAATAAAAGTGCATAAAAATGTAAAAAGCTAATTACTAAAATTTTTAAAAATTTCATACACATAGGCATTTTATTTACTTTCATATATTAATGTATTTGTTTTCATGATATATGTTTAACTCCATGATTTAACTACAAATGCACTGAAGTCTCACAATAGCTTTTTAAAGCGTGTACACAATATTTTTCATTCATATCCCAATATCTACGTTTTATATGATCATCTTGCAAAAGTTATTATTAACAGGATTATTACAGTCATATTAATTACAGAGTAAATGGAGGGGCTAATATTTAAACAAAATGTTTTTTTTCTTCGTATCTCTGTCTGGAAAGTGTCCAGCATCATCTCTCGAGCTCGAACAGCAGAGGAAACCCCCCCTTACACACACACACACACACACACACACACACACACCCGCACACACACCAACCCCATGTTCACTTAGCTTTCGCTCTTGTCAAACCGAGCAGAAAATACCACCTACTCTCCTCCTCTCCTCTCTCACTTTTCTCTCCATCAATCTCTCCTCCCTCTCTTCCGCTCTTTCATCTCCCTCACTCTGGTGTTGGATGAGACGGGCTGTTTTGACAGCAGGCTGGAAACATGATGGCAAAGATGGAAAGTGCTCCCTTTCTCTCCGTCTCTCTCTCCGTCTCTCTCTCTCTCTCTCTCTTACTTTCTCTCTGTAGCGGTGTTGACTTGTCTAAATGTCACCATGGCAAGAACACGAACTCCCATGTAAAAACGCCTCGCGCTTGGCGGTGGAAAAATTACCCACACTTCATTAACCGCAAACTGGCCAGAAAACTATTCTTACTGCTCTCTCTCTCTCTCTCTCTGTTTCTCTCTCTCTCTCTCTCTCTCTCATGCGCTCTCTGTTTAAAACATGCTGGATGTTATAAAGAACGGGTGGAGAGGGATCAAGTAGAACCTCCTGCTATAAAAGTTGCCTTTCTGGAGGAACAGCACACGCCTCAGAATTGGCTGCTTGTCAAGTGGTTTCAGGAAAAGGCTGGTGGTGTGAAAGTAACCCGTCCGTCTTGTGTGTGAAAGTCGAAAATGTCAGCAAGGTCAGACTTTTTGAGGTAAACCTCTCTCAAGGGCAGGTGGAGGTCATTACGCTCCTACGGGGGGAAAAAAGGGATGATAAATAGTTTGTAGCTTGTAAATGGATTGTAATTGGAATGCTCCTGAAAGGACACAGGACAAACTTAAATTCTCTCTCAGGAAGGGTGCAAGATATCGTTTGTCAAGGCTCCATATAATAGTCCTAAGGAGTAGAAGTTAGCTAATCTGGTCTTGGATAGAATCAGATATTTCCCAAACTGGTGCTCCAGATTTCTGGTTTAAATGTATTATGGTTTATGAGGAATGGTTCGAGAACCACTGCCTTAAAGGGATCTTCATCTAGAAGGAGCACTGAGGAATGGTTTGAGAACCACTGCCCTAAAGGGTTCTTCATCTAGAAGGAGCACTGAGGAATGGTTCGAGAACCACTGCCCTAAAGGGTTCTTCATCTAGAAGGAGCACTGAGGAATGGTTCAAGAACCACTGCCCTAAAGAGTTCTTCATCTAGAAGGAGCACTGAGGAATGGTTCAAAAACCACTGCTCCAAAGGGTTCTTCATCTAGAAGGAGCACTGAGGAATGGTTCAAAATCCACTTCCTTAAAGGGTTCTTCATCTAGAAGGAGCACTGAGGAATGGTTCGAGAACCACTGCCCTAAAGGTTTCTTCATCTAGAAGGAGCACTGAGGAATGGTTCAAAAACCACTGCTCCAAAGGGCTCTTCATCTAGAAGGAGCACTGAGGAATGGTTTGAGATCCACTGCCCTGAAGGATTTGTTGTCTTGAGGGCACTGAGGAATGGTCTGAGATGCAATGCTTTAGATAATTACAAAAGTTAAAACTAATATGAAGGGAGCGATGATTAAGCTTCTCCAAGCACACCACCATTTTGAGTGCAACATCAGGTATGTTTATTCCACTGGTTAAGGTGGATTTGGGAA
>CM074970.1:14128433-14153344 GCA_037577455.1 Pangasius macronema
ATTATTTATTTTTAATTTTATCATTGGGTGACCACCACATTAAGATAACCAAGTTCTTACCCTGCTTATATACTTCCGTTTTCTATAATAAATATCAACTTGGGTTGGGATGATTGACCTTTCACCTGTATAGCAATCTGTAATAGTGTATTAAGGTTGATTTACAGGTGAAAGGTCAATCATATTGAGAACTATAACAGTAAGGTGTTGTAAGTACTCACAGTAATGGTATAATGGTATGGTCGAGAGTACAACGTATTATATTTACTACAAGTTGTAAAACTTTGGCAGTATTATAATAAAATATATAACATACAAAGTTACCATAAAGTGTAAAAAATAACTATTATAGTAAAAAATCCATTGTGGTGGTGAGTAAAGGCAAAATCACAAAAACTCTGTCATTGTCCAAATACTTCTGGACCTAACTATATATATAGTTAGCTTGCATCTGAAGGGAAACAGAATCTTTTTTTTTTTTTTTTATTGTGCTGTTTTTTTCTCACAACGCTGCTCTTCTGTGGATGACTAACAGCACTTACTCATCTACCAGTGTGGTTCAGGTCAGAGAACGCTGAAATGAAAGATGGGGATGAGAGGTTGTTGAACTTCATGCCACAGTGGACTCTGCCCAGCATATTTCCATGCAGAATCTGGCTGCCTTTTTCAGGAGGGGTAAAGCTGAAAGAAGATGCTGGATCTTTCAACAGAATGATGATCCAAAACATTCCTGATGATCCAAAAGTTCACAGATGAAAATTTGAGACAGCCATCCCTGTCCATTGTACAGGGAGGTACTGTCCTCACCTTAGCTAGCTAGCTGTATATGTAGCTAACAGCCCCATTGCATTCTACTTGTAATAGTTAGATGAAGAAACCACACACGATAGACGATAACCTTCAAACCCTGTCAGATTAGCTGATGTTAGCAATCTAGCTAACATTATCAGCGAAAGTTATTAATGTTTACGATTATGACTTAGCTAGTTCTAGAAGATTCTAACTAGAAGATTTATTAATTGTTTAGAAATCATGTGAGGTTAGCTCTTGCTACTTAGTTAGCATTAGCAATGAAAACTATAAAAACTGAATATAATGTAAACATCCTTTCAGAAATCCTGTCAGGTTAGCTCATGTTACCTAGCTAGCTACCTTTAACAATGAAGAGTATGAACATTTGATGAATATTATTTAACAATAACTCAGTCAGAAATCCTGTCAGGTTAGCTCATGTTAGCTAGTTGGTTAGCATTTGCAGTGCAGACTATAAACATCTAAGGATGTGACTTTAAAGTCCTCTCAGAAATCTTAGTAAGGCTCACGGTAGCTCACTAGACCGACACGTACATATATGAAGACCAACAACTTTTCTCTTCCTGGTTGAAATCTTCCACATCCAAGCTCACATTCTGCAAACTTATTTAGAATGTAATGTGTGTTTTGTTTTTGTTTTTTTTTTGTTTTACTTTGCAAAAGTGTGCTATGAAAGCAATACAACACTGAGGCTTGCTTGTTATCGTGCATAACGTCACGGCTGTGATGAACTGCAGGCAACCAAATCACGGCCGTGATGTTGGCGATAACAACGTTAAGAAAACACCAGAGGAATTTCACATGGTACAAAACCCCAGGGAAGCTTATGGCCATGATTGCTTTTTAATGAGTTTCATGTTGGTCTTGTGGGCACAAAAGGAAAAATGTGTACATGTCGAATTTTTGGCTGGACATTTAGAGGTTTTTGTTTGGAAGTCTCAGTTCACACAGACTGTATTTGTCTACACTGTCACTTAGATAACTATGTAAGTTGAATAGCTAATAACTTTGGTCTTCATCCTGGTGAATGTCTCTACAGCTATGCGTTGCTGATGAAGTGTTGTTGCTCTTTCAGACGGAAGAGTGCGGCCAGTCGTCAACCGCCAGTCCTGTGAAGCTCAATCATTCCTCATCAGACTTCATTCATGCAAAACACAACCAAACTGCCCCTTATTATAATTACTGCGAATTGTTGGTGGGATCGGGTTGGCAAGACCACTCAGTGCAGAAAGAGAGAGAGAGAGAGAAAGAGACAGTGGCAAGACAGAAAGTGAGAGTGAAATAAGGTAAATGAGAAAAATAGAGGGAAAATAAGAAAGAGAGAGAAAGAGAGACAGAAAATGCAAGGAGAGAAGGAGAGAGGAATTTTTAGAACAAGAAAGATATGGAGGGAAAAAGGAGAGAGAAAGAGGAAAAGACTAGAGGAATAGAAGAAGCAAGAGAAAGAGGATAATAAAGAGATAGAATAGAACATATGCATATAACAATCAGCCATAACATTAAATCCTCCTCGTTGTGGCACCAGAACAGCTCTGACCCATCGAGGCATGGACTACACAACACCTCTGAAGGTGTGCTGTGGTATCTGGCACCAATGTTAGCGGCAGGTCCTTTAAGTTCTGTAAGTTGTGAGGTGGACCCTCCATGGACCGGACTGGCTTGTCCAGCATATCCCACAGATGCTTGGTCGGACTGAGGTCTGTGGAATTTGGAGGCCAAGTCAACACCTTGAACTCTTTGATGAATGAGGCCACTGCCGTTAGCGAATACAGTTGCCATGATGGGGTGTACTTGGTCTGCAACAATGTTTAGGTAGGTGGTAAGTGTCAAAGTAACATCCACATGATCCACATGAAGTGTTCCAGCAGAACATTGCCCAGAGCATCACACTGCCTCTGTCAGCTTGCCTTCTTTCCATAGTGAATCCTGGTGCCATCTCTTCCCCAGGTAAGCGATACACATGCACCCAGCTGTCCACATGTTGTAAATGAAAGCGTGATTCATCAGACCAGACCACCTTCTTCCATTGCTCCATGGTCCAATTCCGCTTGCCCAGTAGGTGCAAGGTGTAGGTGCTTTCAATGATGGATAGGGCTCAGCATGGCCACTCTGACCAGTCTGCGACTACGCAGCCCCATACACAACAAGCTGCGATGCACTTTGTGCTCTGACACCTTTCTATCATAGACAGCATTAACTTTTCCAGTTAACCCTCTGTGAGATCGGACCAGACAGGCTAGCTTCACTCCCCACAAGCATCAGTGAGTCTTGGGCACCGATGATCCTGTCCTTAGTTCACTGATTGTCCTTCCTTGGACCACTTTTGCTAGGTTCTAATCACTGCATACCGGGAACACCCATCAAGACCTGCTGTTTTGGAGATGCTCTGACTCAGTTGTCTAGTCATCACATTGGCCCTAGTCAAAGTCACTCAGATCCTTACACTTGCCCATTTTCCCTGCTTCTAACACGTCAACTTCGAGAACTGACTGTTCATGCCTAATGTATCCCACCGCTTGACGGGCGCCAATGTAACGAGATAATCCACGTAATTCACTTCACCTGTCAGTGGTTTTAATATTATGGCTGATCGGTGTATATATCACTTATTACACTGCAGATATAAAGAATGAAATGGATGAAAAATAAAGAGAAAGAAAAGAGCGAGAGTGAAAGAGACAGAGAAAGAAAGGTGAGGAACAGAGAGCAAAAACAGAGAAAGAGTTAAAGAGATACAGAGAGAAAATTTGGAGAGAAGGAGGAGAGTGAATAGAGAGGAAAAGAGTAGACAAGAGAAAGCAAGAGAAAGAGGATGAGAGAGGGAAGAGAAAGAAAGAGGTGTTTGAAACAGGGGGAAATGATAAAGAGAGACAGAAACTGAAGGAATAGAGAGAGAGAGAGAGAGAGAGAGAGAGAGAAGACTGACAAGAAATAGAAAGATGGGATGAGAGAAAAAGAGAAAGAAAAAAAAAGAAGTAGGTCCATAGTGATAGAGGAAGGAACGGAGGGAAAGAGAGGAATAAAGAGAAAAGAAGAACAGGAAAGAGAGAAAGAGAATGTTTTTCAGAGAACGTGAGAAGAAGAAAAAGAGAGAGAGAGGAAGAGAGATGGAAAGAGTGAGAAACAAAACTGGGAGGAAATGAAAGAGATGGAGAGGAAGAGGGAAAAAGAGTGAAAGAGGGGAAGAGACTGAAACAGAAAGAAGGAGAGTGAGAAACGCTGAGGGGAAGAGAGTGAGATGTTATTTGTTTTGGAGAGGGGACGGGAGATCAGAGGACGGCCAGTGCTTTTATTAACGACCAAACAGCCCACACACACACACACACACACACACACACACACACACACACACACACACACACACCATTTTCTATGCTACAGTTCAAAAACACATGAGAAGCAGAAACACATCCTCTGAAGTCGTGTCACACTGATGATGTCATTGGCAACAGCTCGCTGTTGTGTCTGTTGCTACGTCAATCGGGGTCGTGTGTTTACCATGTTTACGAGAAGATTCCATACGAACGGCCCACTCATGTGGTATTCACCTCTTTCAAATCTTCTGATCGCTTTGACTGCATCCATGATGTAGCTGGCATCTGTCAAAGGTTCAGTTATCGGTCAATATCATTTTAGTCCAGTTATTTTTTTTTTAAGTCATTTATCAGCACGTATGAGAGAAATGTTGATGTTCCGGACAGTTTTGTCTCATTTCCCCTGACACTGTGACTTCACATTGCCTGTATTAGACTTAACGGCTAATCTGTAACTAGCTAAATAATTTCCCTCAGTATTCATATTCCTCAGTTGCCTAGCAACTGTAACTTTAACCACTTGAACAGTGGACGTGTTTCTCATTTGCCTGCAAAAAGTGTAATTTTAAATACATGTACATCTCTTCCTAGCAGATTTCCAACATATCTGAAAGACACAGCTATGTGCTAGCTAACTAGCTTTCCCTCAGTCATTAACTAGCTTATGTTCGGCAGCCATATTGCACAGTTGCCTAGTGACGGTGTTCTTACAAATACTCCCAGTCAATGCTAAGTGTATTTACCTTTCTACAGAGTGTTTTTTTTAATCATTTACCAACACATCTGAGGAAAATGTTAAAATTCTGGACAGTTTTGTCTCACTTCTATCATCACTTTATCTCTACATTGTGTGCAAAACATGGCTATGTGCCAGCTAACTATATTTCCCTTAGTCATTAGCTAGCTTATGCACAGTAGCCATATTCCCCAGTTGCATAGCAACAGTGTTCTCATAAACATTTGAATTTGATGCTAAGTGCAATTAATAGTGTACAAGTGTGTTAGAATCTTTTTTAAAAAGTAATTTTTAAAAACACATCTGAGGTAAATTTTAAGGTACAGCTATGTCCTAGCTAACAGTAACAGTAATTTACAACGTTAACAATTCCCAACAGTTTTGTCTCATTTCCACTGTCACTAAGATACGGATATGTGCATAACTAGCCTTATTAGCCTCATATTGCCCAGTTGCCTAGCGACAGAGTTTTCACAAACACTTGCAGTCAAAGCTAAGTAGAAGTACCGGAGTCCTTTTTTTTAGTCATTTACTAACACACCTGAACAGAAATGTTAACATTCCCAACACCTTTGTCTCATTTCCGCTGTCATTAGCTAGCTAGCTTTGCCAGTTGCCTAGTGACAATGTTCTCACAAACACTCCCAGTCAATGCTAAGTGTAATTTTAGTCTAAAAAATATTTTTTAATATAATTTATCAAAACATCTGAGGGAAATGTTAATATTTTGGACATTTCTGTATCATTCCCACAGTCCCTATGCTTTTATATTGTATGTTTGAGACATGCTAACTAGCTAAATCATTTTCCTCAGACATTAGCATACACTTACTTAACAACAGTGTTCCCATGACTTTTACTACTTGATCTGATCTTAATAAAGGTCTATACAAATCAGGGTCAACCTCCTGCTGGTGCTGTTTGTCGTGTTTTGTAGATGACGCCGTGCTGAGGTCGTCCCTGTGCGAGACATTTAGAAGGCAGAGTGTTTTGTCCTCTGCCGCACATCTTGATTAGATTAGTGTTCGCGGCGGCCAGGAACCCACAGAGGGATCAGCCAGCTCGTAACACAGGCGTTTAGCACAGGAGAAAAGAGACAGGACATTGTTTGATATGGTGCGTTGGTGTTTTTGCTCAATAAAGTGACGTTCGGAGAGACGAGTGGGCTGGCAGCCAGCACGGGCCTTTTTTTTTTTCACACGGAGCCAGACTGAGAGGAACATGACAGAGAGAGACTCACAGACAGATCGAAAAATAAAGGACTCTCTCCCACGAGGAATTCCACAGCTCTTTTTCTTTCTTCCTTCCTCACTCTTACTCTTGTCCTCCCTCCTTCTTCCTCTCTTTTCCGTAATTGCTGCCTCTTTGAAAAGACAAAAACGCTCTGTAGAGACAGCAGCCGCCGCAGTGCGAGTGTTTCAGACAGGCCCGAGATCGCAGTTGGAGCAACTCGCCGGCCCGTTTGAAGGGAAAGAAAAGATGCTTTGTGCAACAGCAGATATCAGCCATGTTTCAGAACTAATGTCCCAATGCGTCGTCCGCATTAAGGGGATCTGCAGAGCATCATATGTGAGCAGGGAAAAAAGAGAGAAACTGAGTCAGAGATAGACAAACAACGACTCGAATCTACACGGACAGACACACAGACAGACGCTGGAGCAATAAGTGAGGAAGTAAACCAAGACTGAGGAAGAGAAAGATATAAAGAAAAGTAGAGAAAGTATGAGAGAAATTTTGGGTTTTGGGTTTTTTTTGTTTTGTGCCTTAGAATTGACTGTGTGTGTGTGTGTGTGTGTGTGTGTGTGTGTGTGTGTGTGTGTGTGTGTGTGTGTGCAAGAGAAAGAGAGAGATCAGTTTCAGGTCAGAGATGTTTGGCGTTCCACAGCCAGGCACATGAAAGAGCAAAGAAAAGAGGAGATTGTGTGTGTGTGAGAGAGAGAGAGAGAGAGAGAGAGAGAGAGAGAGAGAGAGAAAGAAAGAGTGAGACATGGTTCAAAATCCCCTAACAAACACAACATCAACCCATATGAACCTCATTTTTAGGAACTGCTCAGTGAGTGTGTGGGTATGTTTTTAGATCTTGGTGGGGACCAAATGTCCTCACAAGGATAGGAATATCTGACCGATTGACCTTCTGGGGACATTTGGCTGGTTCCCATTACAAAAACTGCAGGTTTTATTAAAAATAAATAAATGAGTAAATAAATAAATAAACTAAACGAGTCAAAAGTTATCCTTTTTGGTTACTGAGTTTGAGGTTAGGGTTAGATTTAGAGTTAGGTGTAGCATAACATTAATTAGCTGCATTAATAACTATGTCAATGGAAGTGTGTGTGTGTGTGTGTGTGTGTGTGTGTGTGTGTGTGTGTGTGAGTAACTCCACAGTATGTAGTGTATAGCCTATAAACTGCACACAGCTATAGATGGACTTCAGAGTAAATACACCGAGCTGCTCATAACTGGAGCAATGACCCCTCAAACACACACACACACACACACACACACACACACACACACACACACACACACACACACACACACTACTGTTCAATGACCAAAACTCTCCAAAGTCCAAGTCCGGTTTGTTTTGGGGCACTTGTACAAAAGAACTGAATAATCATTTGTTGGATAAGGCTGCTTGATCTCAGCTCACACTTTAAATCATCCTGCTCTCTCGCTTGTGTAGGAATCCTCAAACATTTCCAAAAATAACTGAGTCCAAACAGGCCTGAAATTGTCCTTGTCAGTGGTTTATCCAAGGAAACAAGTCTGGCAAGAATGAAGTAGAGGTGAAGTGGATTATTAAAAAAACAAAAAAACAAGAAAACCTGAATAGTTACTTACAGGAACACTTTGGCCCAAAATTAGAGGTACACCGTATTCCCATTTAACCCAAACACACCTGTTGTTCAGTCAACACATATTAGGTGACTAATTTTTTGGTAATGTAACTGAAAATCTTGAGCTTCAGACCGCATCCAGGTCTTCAGTGATGAAGGACTTCATGTCATCTATAAACACAAAACTTACCACTATACTCCTGTGTAGCTGAGCACTGTAATGGATAACCCTACCGGTAGAACCTTTTGAGCGACAGACGATCTTATAGTGTGGAGGTCTAATCCGGTGCGGGGGGTTTCATTGAAGACGGAATTGTAGCGTAAAGCTGGAAATGATGCGTATGATGATAGTATGCCAATCTAAAAAAAATGTCTTCACTGATCCCTTGGTTAAAAGAAGAAATTCAGATTTAACTATTTCGTTAAAGCATTTTACTATGCAGCAGAGCTTCTTTAATTACACACACACACACACACACACACACACACACACACACACACACACACACACAGTTAGCTCCAATACCACTGGACTCCTTGTCATCCCCAAGGTCAGATTATCCATCATGAGGAGGTCAAAGAGGTCATTCAGTGTCAAGGCCCCAGAGCTCCGCATCTCTCTACGTCTGTCTTCTCTTTCCTCCGTTAAAAAGGCGAGATTAACACCCACCCCTTTCACTCAACACTATCCTCTTTCCTCATCCTGTTAGCCGTCAGGTTTGTGAAGCGTCCTTTGGGATTTGGAAAGGCACTACTGAAATTTAGTGGTTAATTATTTTTATACCACAGTGATCTTGAATCCTGGACTCTGATTGGTCAGAAGGTGTTGATTAATTTTCTATAACAGCGGCTCTGACCGTAGTGTGGCTGCAGATCACAGGTTTATATTAATTCCCTCGTTCTAATGAGTTATCGTTTCTATAGTAACAGCTCGTTCACAGGGACTGTGTATGGCTGGTATGGTGAGGCTTTCTGAAAGGAGATGTTTATCTATCATTTATGGAAGGAGTCTCCAGTGTCAGTGCTTTGTAACACTTAGAGGAAAAGCTGTAACTTTCCGACATCTTCAGGACAGAGGATTTTCTGCTTTGCAGTTTTGTCATATTAACTTCAAGAGTGAAAGAGAGAGAGAGAGAGAGAGAGAGAGGCCAAGAAAGTGAGGCAATGATTGAGAAGGTGTGGGAATGACTGTAGCTGTTATAATGAAAGTGATAACAGGAACTAACTTGTTTCTATGTGCAACTATAAATGGATAAAAGTATAATATTAATAGTATTAATAAATATGGTGTACGTCACTGTATGACACGCAGAGTTTTCATCACAGTGTCAATTTGGTGTTAGTGTGATGTCACACCCCACCAGACTCAGGTAGAAGGCGTGGCCTAAATTTTAAAGGCGGAGTCAATAGAAACTACATTAGAAGTAGTTTGAATTTCATACATGAAGTTACTTACATAAACACGTGATACTGAGCCGAAGGATGATTGTGACATGTAGAAGACGATCATGTTCAGAGTAACCTTAAAAATCAGCATGGACTTCCTGCTTCATTCTGATCTTGTGAGTGTATGTGTGTGTCGTTTGTGCAAGTGTGTGTGAGAGAGAGACCCCATGTGGATAAGTCCATTCAGACTAATCCTACAGGAAAGGCGCCACTGCGGACAGCTGTTAGGAGTTAGAGCAAGAGATGGAGAGAGAGAGAGAGAGAAAATGACAGAGATATCATAAATCAACAGTGTTGGTCTTCATGTAAGCTGGGCACAAATATGTGTGTGTGTGTGTGTGTGTGTGTGTGTGTGTGTGTGTGTGTGTGTGTGTGTGTGTGTGTGTTTGAGGCAAATGCATGGCACAAAATCCAACAGGAAAATTTAAAGAGTAGGCCTGGTGTGTGCATATATTTCCTCATGTTTCTGCATGTGTGTATGTGTGTGTGTGTGTGTGTGTATGTGTATGTGTGTGTGTGCAGTCCAGGCTCTACCACTTCCCTCATGTTTCCCTGCAGCATTACTCTGTAGTCTGTAAAGATCACAAACGATCACCTTTCTCAGCTTCATCAGCAGCTTTACACACACAACACCGAGCCAAAAAATCATTTCCAGCCGCCGAAGAACACAGAGGTTACCCAGGTTCTGTTTCACTTCAGATGCACACTCATTAGTCCAGATGGAAACTCACAAACGCCTGTCACTCGGGTGGTCCCCTCAAGGGTACGTGCTTTTCTACCTTTAGTTAGAGGATCTAAAGGATGTAGCCTACTTTTAAAACTCATTTAAGGCACATAATTGAACGTTAAAGACCACTGTTGAACCTTTGAGGTTGCGTTTACATTGTTTGTACCTTCAGGAAGAATGAATTACCTGTATAGTACCTTTTTTAACAGTTTATATAGTGGAGTGAAAAAAATTTGAATATATTCTTGACTTTTAAATTGTACCAAGAAGAAATTTGGACACAAAACAGAGTCACTACAAGGACGTAATAGTATTCATAATTTTTGACAACTTATTACGTACAATTTTTTTTTTTGAAAAAAAAAAATATTTCAGTTGGTTATTAAGGATGAAAATGGTCACTTTCCTGAAATGAGGGGTTGAAAATCTCAGGCCAGCGGTGTTGCGTTATAAAATATGAGACCCGATGTTATACATTTCCATCTATCCATCCATTTTCTGTGCCACCTATCCTACACAGGGTTACAGAATCGGACCTCGGATAGGGTCCCTTAAGTCCCCTGTTGGGTAACGTCCCGCATTAGTGTGTGTGTAGTGTGTGTGATACGACAGTTTGGAAATGCCAATCAGCCTACAGCATATGTCTGTGGACTGGGGAGGAAACTCCCTGAGGCACAGGGAGAACATGCAGGGTCTGCACAGACAGGGTGGAGGTGGGATTTGAGCCCCCAACTCTGGGGGTAACAAGGCAACCGTGCTGACCACTGAGCCACTGTGCCACCTGCCCCTCTGAAACATATTTCAGGGTCCAAATGCAGGCCGTAAGCCACATGTATAATTGTGGACATCTTCAACTAACGGTTCCATGGTGTAATGGTTAGCACTCTGGACTCTGAATCCAGCGATCCGAGTTCAAATCTCGGTGGAACCTCTAACCTGTTTGCTCTAGGTTCTTTACTAATGTAGATAAATGGCCTTGAACATCACACAGGCTTCTTTCACATACTGAACTAATATCATAAACGTTATTCTACATTTAAAAAACAAGTCTTTCAAACATTCTTTTGGTGACTTTAAGTTCAAACATATTCAAAGGTTTTCAGAAAAGTAAGTGAGATGAAGTCTTTGTATCCGGTTTAGTTTCTAATCAGAGTGCAGATCAATTCTACTTCTTATGGAGTGTTAACATAATGTTGGAATTAACTATGAAACCATGCAGAAATTCTGTTCATTTACAGTGTACTGCAATTTGAACTCATAACTTTCTGATCTTAAGCCCAGAGCCTTAACTGAAGAGCCACTATTGCCTTTGTTCAGCTCCTCAGATTCAGTAATTAGTCATATCTATGGCAACACGCACAAGGTAAAATGGATATATACACTATATGACCAAAAGTTTGTGGACCAACCTGTACCATATGTGCTTTTTGAACATCCCATTCCTGATTCCTTTCAGCTACAGGAGCATTAGTGAGATCAGGTGCTGATGTTGGGATGTTGAGGAGGTCTGGGGTGCAGTCGGTGTTCCAGTTCATCCCAAAGATGTTCAATGGGGTTGAGGTCAGGGCTCTGTGCAGACTTCCCAACTGGAAGTCAGACTTCCCAACTGGTTAGGAAAAGACATGACGAATTCTGATTTGACGAGGTCACACTATGAAACATTCAGCATTTTTGAGAAAAATGTAAATATCTGTAACCTGATTGTTAATTCAGGATGGTAAAATCCAGTCCTAACACATCCAGTACACTGTTTTATCCAGGTATAAAGGCACCTGAGCAGGTAATAAAGGCTGTAAATGGGTGATACATGGTTCAGGTGTGTGCAGAAGCTGAAATTAACCAACATGTTGCTGGAGGTTCCTGAGGATTACATATACACATATACATATCTCATTCGATTCTGCCCGAAGCTTTTACCCCAACTCAAGTGAGCAAAGTACAAATCTACTCATATGTCTAAGCTTAAGACACTAACACTGGCTCTCTGTCAGTGTGGGGATTTGAACTAACAACATGCTGGGTACTGGGACTGGACCTTGACTACTACACCTGTATACTAGCATTTTTATGTTTCCTCAGCATTCAAATAAGACACTGGTGTTAACATGTTTCTGCAAGTAGCATCAAATTAGCAAATTTAACTTACACATGATTCAGCTTGACTAGAGGTTACCAGGCAGGTTTTTAAACACACACACACACACACACACACACACACACACACACACACTGGGGTTGAGCAGGCCATATAACTCATGCATGAATGGTGTGACGGTGTGAGGTCACTGAAACATAACGAGGCAATATAGGACACATTTTTGGCTGCGTGATTGAGTGGATGTTCACTAAAATTGGCCCGTTTGAAACACGACCCAACAGGAAGCCTTAAATGACCTTGGTGCAATGCCGGAGTGGGAATCGGGAGGGTCGGCAGAATTCCCGGTGGGCCACTCATGTTTCGAGCTGATTACCATGGACTAACAACATTACACTTATGAAAGCGGTTTGCCACAGCCGGCCCTCACCATCTACCGCATATATAAACGCACAAAAACACTCACGTAACCAAGCACTTTTTCTGGCTTTCTCACTCAACCTCATAACTATGTCTATATTCCTAGTAATTTACGGGGATTCTACTAGCAGCCCCTCCCATAAGGGTACAGCCCTGTTTTGCCTTGAATTGCAATTGGTCTGCTAATGAGTCTCGTTGATGATGGTGAGTAGAGATGATTAAATCTGTTGCCTAGAGGGTTTTTTTTTTTTTTTTAACATCTTGATTGACGTCTAGTGTAAATTGGTAGGTCAAAAAAAGAGAGAATAAATGTTGAGCTGAGTAGACAAGAGATAAAAAGAAAAGCAATCAAGGTGAATGCAGAATGATGGATGTTATGAGGAAGTGTACAGTGGCAAAGGTTCGCAACATCATATTCATTTAAATGGAGAGTTCTGTCTGTTTGTTTGTTTAACTTCCCATTTAAACAGAAGGACTAACTAGCTTTTAAATTTCATACACTTTATGGTCATTGTATTATTTACAATAGTAACTCAGCGTCTAATATAACAAACTAGTAAGGTTACCCATTCAGGATATATAACATGGCAGGCAACATTTATAACTTGCTGGCTAGTTCGTTAGCTAGCTATGTGAGTTAGCTAGCTTTTTACTACCAAATCTAACTCTGAACTTATGACGCTCTCACAATTCAGGTGGTGAAAATCATGACAGCACTATTACCAAGCAACTAGGAAATACGGTTGACTAGATAGTCACAGCTAACAATCTAGCTAGCAAAAAGTCTACAGTTCATTTGATGTCATATTGACAGGAGTATCAACATTTTCCTCAGTACGTTGCACTGCAACCCGAACTTCCATTAGTTCCGCCATCTTGAGTCACAAAACTCAGTCAGATCATTTTGAATACCACAAGAGTGGACTGTTCAAGTGGAATATTTGTGTAAACATTCGGATAAACATGACCACACTGACAGCATTATGTGCTACTGAGGTTCAGCTACACTTAAAATGCTAACCAAAGACATAAAGAGATAAACATGATATTGTAAACCATTATTAAATGCTAGGCAATTATTGTGACATGAAAATTTTACCTTGGCAGATGCATACTTCTAGCTCACTCATATTAAAGTCTCATATAACACTCATACCACACACACACACACACACACTCACACACACACATTCATGGGAACGGACACATCCTGTATCCACTAGTTGGTTTCAGACTGAGGCTTATCAGGTTAACATTTTTCATCTCTCTGCTGTCAGAGTCTGCACAGGTTCCCACAGAGGTGGAAAGCCCCATTCTAGCATACACACCAACTCTCCGCCATCTTTGCAGTTTAGCCTCGGGGGTGACGAGAGGTCACACGCTCAGTAACCTTAATTGCCCTCTGACCCCAGTGTATGGAGCTGTTGTGTGAAGACATTGGGAAGTCATGGCTAAACCTCTGGTCCAAATTTGTGCATGTGTGTGTGTGTGCGTGTGTGGTATAATTTGCGATCTCTCCTTCCTCGTACATGCATATAATATGACAAAACAATTTCAAGATGTTGTGGGATGTATATGTGTATCTATTCAAGTGTAAATGTGCATGCCTGCGTGTCTTTGTGCATGCCTGCGTGTGATTGTATCATGTGTGTGTGTGTGTGTGTGTGTGTGTGTGTGTGTGTGTGTGTGTCTCATTGAGGCCCGTTCTGGTTTGTTCCCAGTGATTCTCTCGTTTCCCCCCGCTGCGGTCCAGATGCGCGTTTTGAACTCTGCTGTTGTCGCCGGCTCATGTTTCCGAGTGTTTATTGTTTTCCGCAGGCAAACAGGGGGAGGAGAGGGAGAGAAACAGAGAGAGAGACTGAACTCTCTCTCTCACACACACACACACACACACTCACACACACACACACTTTTTACAGGCTAAACACGGTCAGCCCACGACAAACTCAAGACCACATCCATTAACTGCTCACCATAAATTTCCAGTGTTGTGACCCACTTCGGTCTCCATACACTTTTGTGACTCACTGGTGTACAGCACAGTAACACACTGTAACCTATATAGCATAGTACAGTAATAGTATGGGAACCTACAGTGGTTTATGTCGATATATTATTTATTACACTGCCAGCAACTTTTTGCCTTTTTGCTCGCTTTCTACACTGGTTGCTAGTGGGCGTTCCTATCTTGGCTTACCATGGTTGCCATGGTATTTCTGGTCGCCTACAAATGACTCCACAAATAATATAGCTAGCTACTGAATGTATGCAAAATCACCCATTTGACCACAAATCCAACATCCTTCTGATAAAAATGAAAATTCCAGAAGGAAATTGCTTGTGTGTGCGTATCATCGTAACCAGCATGGTCAGTTTTACCGTCTGGATTAGTAGCTCCAATAGGAAACATGTATCTGGCACCAAAAAACATTAAAGGAAATAAAGCAAGTACCCCATGCTGCAGAAGCGAAAGTCCAGCAGCTGGAGTTGGCTCTGATCCAGCTCCTCCTACCATATGTCCAGAAGATGTGTTTCAGGCTGGATAAGTGTGTTGTTCCGTCTTGTAGAGCATCTTAGGGGGTTAAGGTTAGGGTTATAGGAGACAGTGGATCAGTCCCATTGTAAACCCTGTTCATCTTTTTCACTCTGATTGCCCTACCCTCTTTGCCGTTGAAAAAACAATGTCAGGCTGTCAGAGTGGCACAACAGGAAAGTGCTGGCTTTATTGTTGGGAAATCACAAATGCTGCTGATTACTGTTGATGCCACAGTCATCGTAACCAAGAGATCATTAATTGGCCCTGTATGCAGAAGGGGGCAGTTAACACTTTCCTTCCAGTGCATTCACTGCCCTGTGATGTAGCATAACCAGCAGCTAAAAGATATAGAGGCTTCATGTGTGTCATACAAGCCTCCTGGGTTGGTAGCTTTCATGTGATAGGGGAGAGCTAACAAGGGAGTGGGAATTGTCAAACAACCAAATTAGTAGAAAAAAGGGAAAATGTCAAAAAAAGAAATGAGTGTCATTGTTGGTATGAATATAGGGTTAGTACACTAGTATGTGGTTTAGGTGGTTGGCTACGCCTTGTTCTCATTGGGCAAAGGCCAACAATAACAAGCACTCTCTGCACTCATTAACAGTGTATTACTCTGTTCCCAAACTTTACAATTCACATGTAGTTAGTGCCACAACTTCTAGAGTGCACAGTCAAAACTTCAAAACACTGATATTCGTGTTCATTCATGTACATTTTTCTCAAACCAAGCAAACTATTCTGCAGCTATCCAGAACTTAAATATTTAGTTTGTAAGTATCTAAAAGTTTTATTTAATCACCTACGAGTCATTAATATGAGCTAGTGGAGGTGGTGTTGGTTTGTTAGCCTGATACTTGAGGCTACTAAGGCTGTCTGATCTGTTAGTGTTGTCAGTGATGTTTGGGTTTTGACTAGCCTTCTAGTTTTGAGTATCTTTTCTTGCATTGGTCTGCACCAGCTTCCAAACATGATGAAATCAAAATAAATTACATGGTAAAACTTTTTTTTAGTTTCTATTTTGCACCTGGGTGAAAATAGCACTGGCCACATAGTACGGCTATTTGTGCTCTTAAACATAAACACACACACACACACACACACACACACACACACACACTCACACACACACACACACACACATACACAAAGACACAGAAGACATGAAAGATATAAAAAGGTAGGATTTGGTAATCACTAACTTAATAAATTTAGATTTATAAAAGAAAAATCATTATGTAAAAAAAATAAATCTGTTGATTTCAAACAAAGTTTAAATGTCGGTTGAGGGATCACATGTATCATGTACATGAAGCATTGAGGTCGTCATTTTTTACAGGACAGGTAGAAATGGCAGCAAGATGGTTTACAGGTCTACCGAAGACAGTTCATTGTAGCTAGCTGTCGTCTTGTAAGCGTTCCTGCACACAAAACATCCCCAAAACAATGAAAATTTATTTAGTGTTCTATTGACTTCTCTTAACAAAGCCTGCTGTTTTGTAATAATGCTGCAGCATTAGTCTTTATTATCTGACCCAGAAAAGCTCAGCGCTCTGTGTGACCCAACAGTAATGTCCTGCATTCTTGTGGCACAGCGCTTAAAACTTTGGAAAGATGTGTATGTGTGTGTTGTGTGTGTGTGTGTGTTGTGTGTGTGTGTGTTGTGTCAGGAACACATGTGCCTTTCAGTAGCCTACAGTATTTACCCAAAGGCTGATCCTACATTGCCTTGAGCGGTTATAAATCATGAGATATTTTCTAAATGTCAGTTTGATATTCCAGTTTTGGTCGCCCATAAAAGTATCGAACCACAAGACATCTGTCTTTCATAACTCCCGCACACTTAAAGATTTGTTTTATTTTAATCAAATCATCGAATCCTACTGACAAACAATTTGGCTTCCTCCGTGCGTGTGTGCTCTCGAAATGTCATAGATGTTATTACTTATTTTTTTGGAAAAGGTGATTCAGCCGGCATAACGTATTCTCCATAAAGGAACCGTGTGTATATGCGCACACACACACACACACACACGCAAAAACATACATGGGTTTGACACATGCTAATGCATGAACTCACCATTTCAGTGTCTTATACATCCAGCATTAACGAAATGGTTTGGCTTGGCCTTAAACCTACACAATGTTCCCCTTACCACAAATGCAGTCGATCAGCCAAGACATGTTTGGTGTCTGACTTTTGCTTCTTTAATTTTGCACTGCAGCTACTTGGCAAATGCAGCAAACAAGTAATGCAGTCTATTGTGTACAACCCAAACCACATCCAGTTATTCTGTGATGTCACACAGCTTTGCTGATGTGGTTTAGGTCATAGTGAGACTTCCTGTCTTCTATAAACAATAACAAACTTTATGGGGGTGGCCATCTTGGAAAACCTAAATCACATTTTTCTTGACTGCAGACTGGTATCACTGCGGGAGCTACGTCCTGATGGTTGAGGGTGGAATTGTGCTGGGAAGCTGGATGTGATGCAGATGAAAATCTATATTCGCACATTTTATTTATTCATTCATTCATTTTCCATAACCACTTTATCCTGCTCAGGGTCATCCAGCGTACACTGGAAACACTGAGCGTGAAGTGGGAATACACTCTGAACGGGACAGCAAGGAAACTTTACTGTCACTAATACTATACAAACTTGTTTATTTTAAAAGATAATATCACATGGCTTGAATTGAGCATTCATTCATTCATTCATTCATTCATTCATTCATTTATGGGATTTTATTTAAGATATTGGGTGAGATAGACTTCCACTGCTTGTTAGCTACATTAGTTTCGTAGCTCTAGTACAAAACTGAAGAGCGTTAAACGACAACAACAGACATGGTTGTAGTTTTGGGAGTAAAAAAGGAAAATGCATAATCTTTTTAAAAGTTTCTTGAGTGAGGTCAACATGTACATGCATTAAAAAAAAAGTTTCCAAGATGAGTTAAGGATCTATTACGTGTAAGCCATGTTCAGGCTCTTCCAAATGCATCATTCATTGATTTATTTATCCTGGTCAGGGTCACAGTGGATCCAGAGCCTGTGTGTTCCAGAGGAACGCTGGGTGCAAGGCAGGGACACACCATGGATGGGACGTCCTCCGCTGACGAAATCCTCTCTAAGCTGAAAGGAAAAAATCCATGTTATCATTTCCATTTGCTCATTTGATGTTTTATCCAGAGGGACTTAAAACTGAGACAGGATACAACTGAGCAGCTGAAGGTTAAGGTTCTTGCTCAAGGACATAACGGTGGCAGTTCGGTGGTGCTAGGATTTGAACTCCTAACCTTCCAATCAGTAGGCCAAACTCTGAGCCACCAACTCAGTGAGTATTTGTCTGGGAATCTTAATTCCATATTCACCTGAGCTTTTGGCGTGGGAAAACCAAAAAGAACATTTGATCCCTAATAATGTGAAGGCAGAACCTTACTACATTAACCTATAAGAAGCATATAAAAAGCATCTAAACCTTTTAAACAAGCCCAAGGGTCTTCTACTGAAAAGTTACAAAAGGATGCAGCAGCCTAAACTCAAGTGTGCGTGTGTGTGTGTGTGTGTGTGTGTGTGTGTGTGTGTGTGTGTGTGTGTGTTTAAGTATTTGCTGTGTCTGGCTCCTCTCAAGAAATTTCATCTCCCAAAGCAAAGAGACTTAAACAGCCTCAATTAATTCTGTTTTGTCCCCAAACAACCTCCAGAAGCTGACACAGTGTCGGTTAGCTAACAGCAGCCATGTTTTCGCTTTCCGCTGCCAAGGTACACGAAGAAGGGAAGAAAGAAATAAGATGGTGAACAGACATTCGACTTCTACAACAGACTTGACTTCTGCTCCAGCATCTGGTCCTTAGTGTCCATTCATAAGGTTTTGAAGGGCAGAAGCTAATCCTGCGTTAGCATTTACCGTCGTTCACTTGGCAGATGCTTGTATCCAGGGTGATGTACGAGCGAGGTAGAATTCAGTCCAAGCACAGAACTGCTGGCATGAGTTTCCCTGATACAAGATTACCAATTTAACTAATACATCTCCATAAGCTGCTTTAGCAGAAACATTCTTCAAAGGTGTCTCATACCTAATAACTTTTAGCACACCACGCAATTAATATTTGTTTATTCACTCTCACTTGCTAGTTAATCAACCTAAGATTAGGGTTAGGGTTAGGGTTAGGGTTAACCCTCTTTAGTTGTCTAATATCACTGATGTCCTCACCAGTGGCTGATTTAGTTCCTGTTCATGTCCAAGTTCTGGCAGTGTCAGACATTTTGGACCAAAATCTCAGAATGTGATCTCTGCCGTGCCTCACATATAAAAAGTCCTTAATAGCAGTATGTCATCACTTTTCCACAATGTAGGACTATTGTNTGTATAAACTGAATTGCAGCACTTGTGAACATAACTGATATTGCACAATCTACCACAGAATCTGAACAAGATTTTTATACCATCATCTTGCACAGTGTGACTCACTGTAAATTTCAAGACTGCTGTGCAAATCAAACTATACCTGAGATTGGATTCTGTACTAGCGTAATGTGTTACAATAACTAGCAAGTTAACATCTAGTAAGTTGCCTCATTTCCTAGCTACCTAACCTGTGAGACTGAGTAATCTAGTTAACTTTAATCACAGAACAATGTCTGTAAATATCTTCTTCTTCTTTGGGCTTTTCCCTTCAGGGGTCGCCACAGCGAATCATCACTCTCCACCTATCCCTATCTNCTGATGTACTCGTTCCTAATCCTGTCCAACCTCGTCACTCCCAAAGAGAACCTCAACATCTTCAGCTCTGCTACCTGCGTAAACCTATTTCAGCATTTTATCTCATCAACAATAAAAAAAATGGATTCTTCCACTTTTGCACTCAACTTTGCTTCTATAATTTTGCAAGGCTCATGTAGCTAACACTACAGTATTGTAATATTGCTAATATTAGAAGCTTATAGCTACCAGTTTAGCACTGTACAAACTACATGCCTATGTCTTTGTCTCCAGTGTAGAATCAAAGAAACCAAAAACATGTCGTGGCTGATCGACTGTATTTGGGGGGGGCGACATTGTGCAAATGTCATTTTTGGCCAAACCTTTGCTTCAAACTGATGATGACTTTAAATTTGATTTATTTAGATTTCAGCTTCACTGTGTTAATGCATGCTCATTCCAAACATTTTCAAGTGTAATGTAACATGCACACACACGCACAGTATTGCAGAAAGTTTAATCATTAGAAGCTGGGAAAGTGAAGGACTGCTATGAGGTCAGGCCTTCACACCTGTTCAAGCATACACACATACACACACTCTCCTACTCATGCACACACATGCTGTGTGAATACTTAGTGGTGCCTGAAGTAGATGAGCCATTAAGAGCCTCTTGGGTTAGTTATAAACTCTCTCACTCTCAGCTAAACAATGCTCGAAGAATGTTAGAAAGTAACTGCCAAAGCAAATAAGATGATTAAATATAAGAACATGGTTATTATTTATAATGAGGGTATTAGGTGTAAACACAGAAAAACACACAAGAAATACACGAAAAAGGAGTAATCATCGGTCCCAAGGCTCATCCCTCGGGATATGACAGCGTGCCACAAAAATAATTTTGCTCTTCTGTTGCGAACATGAATTATCAGCAGTGCTCTCTCTCCACGTACGCACACAAACACACACACACTTTTTGACTCAAACTTTTCTCACCAAAGCCATCCTGTTACGCAACTTTCCTGCTAACAGGAGAGTGACACGCAGGTCAGAGAGGAGCGGCTGTGGGAACTTTTGCACACGCACACACTCACAAACACTCGGCTTAATCTTTTGGCACAACCACTCGGATATGCACGGTCATAAAGACAGACAGAAATAGAGATAGACAGGCCATGGATGTCAAGACAGACATGTAAAAATATTTAATGTGTGGGTGTGTGTGTGTGTGTGTGTGGGTGTGTATATATATATATATATGGCCATATGCAGTTAAATGAATATATTAAATGAATGATATCTGCATGCAACTAGCTTACACAAGTGAACTGAATGGCTTTATATAACAACAACAATATTATATAATAATAATAACATTCAATCAAAAGTCTAATTTTCTTAAATATTACAAATTGGCTTAACAATTACCACCACCTTGAATTCTCTTCTGGAGAGGCTAATGAGCCTGTTCCTGTAATGGATCCCAGGCCATTGTTTACGCAGAATACTTTATACCTTTTCATATCTTAAAGTTTGTTTGTTTGTTTGTTTGTTTGTTTGTTTGTTTGTTTTTTTACATCCCAAGCCACAGGATTTTAAAACACAGAGAATTGGTTGGTTTGGAAGCATGTTTGGGATCATCATCATCTTGTTATCTATGAAGAAGTGGTAACCTCCTGGCAGAGGCAACCAGGTTTTGAGCCAAATTATCCTGATGCCATCCATCTTCACAACAATGATCCACTGTATTAATAAGCCACCACCATATTTTGTAGTTGGTGTGGGGACTTTTTCTTGTAAACTCCATTTATCAATAAACAAAGCTGTTTTAATGATGCTCAGGAGCTGAGTTTTTCATGCTCTCATGAAGGGCTTTCTTCTCCATCATTACACGTGGTCTGTAACTACATTGATTGGTCATTCTATCGGGGACATGAACCATAATGTCAAGGTTTCACTCATATCTCTCTCTCTCTCTCTCTCTCTCTCTCTCTCTCTCTCTCTCTCTCTCTCGCTCAGGTACACTGTATACAGTTATGTGCAAAATGCAACACTTGCCTTTTTTTTAACGCCTCTTCATGCCATAGAGACATTTACACCTCGAGTACCTCTAGTCACCTTACTGAACGCGGTGAGGAGACGTAGTACTCGCTTGTCCAGTCCTAAAATCGGTTCAGGCTACAGTCATCATCCATCAGTAGCAGCCATGGATGAAGCAAAGAGAAACCACCAATGAGAGTACAGCATCGTGAGTGGGCGGATACAGCAATAATGTGTCATGTTTTGCATTTAATTGGGCAATAATATGTTTGTTATTCTGCTAGGATTGTTCAACCTGATCCACCCTGACCTGTTTAGCTCACAACCACAAAAAAATGTGGGAGCAGCATGAGAAAAAAAAGGAGGTTCTCATGGGATAAAAGCACGAAGAGGTCAAATTCCTTTTCGTGCATATCATATTTTTGGCCTTGTCTGTAGAACTTATACATTCTATCATTTGATTCATAAGCTTGCTAATCAATTAACAACTTCAAAAGGGTTTTTTCAAGAAACACAACCTGTGCCTAATGGTGCTTGAATTGATCTGCCCCCCAAAATGCTCTTCTAAAAACACGGTCACATTCTTTTCATGGAAGCATTTCTATCTTGTCGGTTTTTCTCGCAATTGCTAATGCTTTTTATGAATCACAGTTAAGACACAGTTGTCAGGTATGTTGCGAATTCGTAGCACTACTTCCACACAAATTCCTCCAAATGTAAAAAATCCACATGTTCGGATTTTCGATACGAAGGGTGGTCGTAGGGTACACCTTAAGTTAAAACAATAAGAATAAAATCGGATGATTCGTTCGCATTTTGTTTAAAAAAAAAAAAGTATCACAGCAGGTTGGCACCTCACACCATATTTTTTCTTCCATTTCCATGTGGGTTTCCTCTGGGTTCTTCGGTTTCCTCCCAGCTTCCAAAAACATGCTGGTAGGTGGATTGGCTACACTAAATTTCCCTTAAATGTGAATGAGTGTGTGCATGGTGCCCTGAGACGGACTGGTGTCCTGCATGGTCACCCTGGATTTATACCAACTTCTTCCATGTTTGTATTGTTGTAAATTAAAATTTAGTGGCACAGAACGACATGTGCTATCCATGCCACTTTATGCCCCTCTCCCACCCCCCCACCCCCCCACTCTTGATATCATTCCAGCGTCTATGACAGGCACCGGAAGAATGTGATCTGAATGGTGCAATAGAAAAAGCATTTCTGTGACGACATTGTGGATTCTTATGTCTCAGAAACACAGCGTCTTTGGAAATCCTTGCTAAAGAACTAATCGCTGGGGATTTTCCTTTCCTTTCTATTCAATTCAGCTCAGCTTGTCATTGTAAAAAAAAAAAAAAAAAAAAAAAGTGGTCTATATTGTGGGCATTTTGATGGAGGACATTTTGCTTTGCTATTCACTAGACTGAGATCATTTTAATATCCTCATGGTTGGATTGTGCACTCGTTCTCTCCCTCTTTTTGCTTGGTTTTGTTTCAATATTTAATCATATTCATCATGTTTCACCATTTGGTGTTTTGTGTTACAATCCTGATGCCATACCCCCATGCTGTTTGTGGCAGATTCTCTCACTGGCCCAACTGTCAGTGAGCCCTTGTCCTGCTTAACAAACTGTGATTCATGCTTTGGCTGCAGGCGTTTCCCAGGACGGACGGCCTTAACGCACATCAGCCAGTTTTCCAGTTGGCCAAGCGAAATTAGCTGTGTGGAAATGCTTCAGGCAAAAATGTGATTGGACACAAGCGCATTGGACAGGGGATGGGGTTGGACTCTGTCACACTGCAAAGATTTTGGGTATTTCTGAGAAATATGAGACAGAAGTCTCATATCCATCAATGATACTGCAAATATGTGCTACGATTGGTCAAGTTTCTCCATAAACTTCTATATTCCTCCATATAATTCTAATAATTCTTCAACAAATGGCTACTGAAAGCTCTCCCTCCTTCTACTTTTCATCTCTCTCTCTTCACTTCTTCATTTCTCACCTTTTCTTTCTTCTTCTTCTTCAAACCCTTCGATCAATCCTAATATAGCTTTTCTTTCATTCTCTTTCGTCCTCCTCCATCTCTGTCTCCCACTCGTTCTTTCTTCTTTAGCACCCTCTTCCCCTTATCCATCTCTTCCTACCTGAAGCTTTCTCTTCTTCCATCTCTCTCTCTCTCTCTCTTTAATCTTCCTTCCTCTCTGACTCGGTCTCACTGTTTATTCCTCCTCCAACTTTGCTGCTTTCGCTGCTTCCCTCCATCTTTCTCTCATTTTTTTCCCTCCATCTCTATCTCATGTCTTCTCCCTCAATATCTTTCAGTCATTCTGCTCCATCTTTTTCTTTTTTCTTTTATCTCAGGAAGGAAAGGACCCTAAATGTCCAATAAAGCTCTTTTTTTCTTTCTATTCAGTCTAAGTGGTCTGTCTTTCTTGCATTATTCCCTTCCGCTGTTGTCTCCACTGTGTGTGGTGTAATTATCCACATCAGCCCTGCCCAGATGAGGAGGCGGGTCTGGGGAGGAGGAGGAGGGGGGATCCCTTTCAGGACCAGCACTATTATCTATTCATAGCTCCTCTTTAAAGCCAGCAAGACACAGCTGTTCCAATCGCAGAATAAAGACTACTGCCCCCGTGGACATCTCTGGTTCATAACAGACTCCAGTCACTGCTGCTCCTTTCACTCTCCACCTTTTTTCTGTCATTCTTCTCCTCCTGGAGGTGTGGAGGGAAGTGGAGGAATGGGTTGTGGAGGGTGTGCACCTCCAAATAGGGCGCAATTTTGTCACCCCAAGCCAGCTGTCATTACAGATGCGCCCGTCACTGTAGCTCCAGCTCTGGGATTACAGCCTGGTCCCTCGACTACTTAATATATATGCAGTCGCGAAAAATTAACCCGAAATTTTACCGTCCAAGACGTCTCTAGTCCACCTATAGACAGATAAGGAAATAAATCACTTACCCCAAGGTATGTTCGGTGCCTGACGTTTAGCTACACAGCTAATAATAATGAAAGTTTAAAGCCATTAGTTTATCCAGGGTTTGTTGAATTGTATATGATCTCAAGCACACTTATACAGTTTACGAAAAACTATTAACCACTGCAAATTACACAAGGCAATAATATATGAAATTTTTTTAATTCCTTTATTCCTAGGCTACTGATCAGTGAGAATCAAGGGGAAGGTGTAGGAGACAGTGGTGAGAGCGGCCATGCTGTATGGTTTAGAGACAGTGGCGC
>CM074970.1:14153444-14160944 GCA_037577455.1 Pangasius macronema
AGGGATAGGTGGAGAGTGATGATTCGCTGTGGAGACCCCTGAAGGGAAAAGCCCAAAGAAGAAGAAGAAGAAGATTCCTAAGCTACTGAATTGAGGCCAATTGTGTGAAAAACTGTGCTGAAAAACTGTGCTGTTTGGTTATATTTAAACCCTTAATGTGTCAGTAGGTAAAGTAAATCAACTACTTACCTGTGAGACTTACCTGGAAGATATTTACAGAGAAAAGGGTTAAACAGCAGGCAGCCTTGGCGTTTAGCATGCTGTAGCTGTGTTTGAAATGGCTAATCATACTAAACCACTTGTGAACAACACAAATATTTCTAGTACACCAAAAAACACATGGGTGATGTAGGATTTCCAAGTACACAGCCCTCGGTGCACAGGGGCACAACGTAACACGGTTACTTCCACGAACATCCACTGACGAAGACACGACCGACGTGGAGACGCTGCTAGCTAGTTTTACCTTACTGTGTTTACATGGCTTACACTGTTTCTAAAAGGCAAATAAGGCTGAAGAAATATATTATTATTCCGGAAAGTGACGAAATTTCAAAGAGGTAACGCATTGACTGAGTAGAACCCGAAATTGGTGGCTGTATTTGGGCTTTAACCACCGACATAGCTACAAAAATATTCACATGAAAAACGCAGCTGTTTGAGGCAAATCTGAGAAAACTGTCCACAAGTGACTGACAGGTGTGTCACGTGACAGCGTACTTACAGGCTTTAAATATTCAAACCACACAAGATATTAAGCTTATTGCTCTTAATAACATGTTTCCTCTCAGCCCTCTTTTCTACCTTCCGTGTTTCATAGTTTAAATGCAGAAATAATCCGCGGTTTGCACACCTGACATTTGCAGCACGGCTATGAACCTAATCCAGTGGGCGCGAGCGCACTCCGGTGGCCACGCCCTCATTTTGAATATTAATGAGGCGCCAGCGCTGGCCCCGCCTCCCACCCCGTGAACGCGCGGTATAGATAGATAGAAAGAAAGCTCGCTTTCCCACAACCGGAGAGGTTTTTTTTTCCTCCAGCAGTCCGAGTAGAAGCAGCGCATCGTGGCGCCTGACGGGACAACGGGAAAAACTTCAAAGACAAATCTGAGAGAAAGGGAGCAAAAAAAAGGGATAAGGATTGAAGGACATAGAGAATAATAATAATAATAACAAGAATAAGAAGAAGAGAAAGAAAGAAAGATAAGGAAAGAAAGTGGCGGATAACAAACCGACCTCGAGAAGGTGCACGCGCGGCGCTGGTGAGTTTCTTTACGCGGAGGAATTTATTATCGGTACAGGGATCGAGCGCGTTGTGCTTGTGCTCGTGCGCCCGTGCATGTGCATGTGCATGTGCACACCGGAGCGGAGGAAGTGTGTTTCTGCGCGAGCCGAGTTTCGGCTGAAGTTTGAGCGGAGAGCAGAGCATAAGAGAGGACAGGGGAGGACAGGAGAGGCGGCACAATGCGGAGACGGAGCTCCACTTTCACCGCCGCCGCCTGCGTTCATCTCCTGATACACTGCTTCTGCATGAAGGTGAGTTCTGTGCGGTAACGTGCGTCGCTGTAACGCACTTCTTTTTCCATCAACCGGTTCGCAGGCTGTAAAGACACAGAGTCCCAGGTCTTTTTTTTCTCAGTTTGCGTCTTCATAGCGTCATTTTCAGTAGAACATTTTCAATTGCGCACCTTTCTACCACTTGTGAGAAGTTTCCTCCTGATCACAACTACGCCATGAACTCAAAGTACTGAACATCCTGTCAAAAAAAACATGCACCTACTCTACAAACAAACAAAAACAAAAACAAAATAACATCTTTTCTGGATTTTCTCCATAAACCTTAAAGCAAAGATTCCTGAAACATTCCCAGCCTTCAGAGCTGTCTAGGAGAAACTTCACCTCACTTTTTTTTCTACTTGTGGATCCCTGAGAAACTTTTCATTCCATGGTTCTTGAAAACCTTTCTTCTGAAAAAGAGTGAATGAGGTTTCGGTGTTTTTTTTTTTAAACACTGTAAAAACAAAACAGAGCAGTTCCTGAGGGATGTCTTAGAGGGAAAAAAACTAATTCAGGTTGTCTAAAAAAAAACAAAAAACCAGCAGGATCCCTTAAAAGTGCCTCCAGAAACCTGGCTGCAGAGTTTCTTGAAACATGCATGGAAAAAAAAGAAAGAAAGNAAAAAAAAAGTTCAATAAGAATCCACAGGAGCTTTCATGTTTTTTAAAGCGTGCACCAGAAAATGCCTTTCATTAAATAATCTATATTTATCATGGAGAGTGAACGATTTTTACGTTTTTAGTGTCACCAAGAAGAACAGTTCACATAGTCCTCCACATACTCTGGTGGAAAAGTTATTTTTTAAAGTTTAATTTGACTGTATTGTTTCAGATCCCCCTTTATAGCAGTTTTATTTTTGAGTATGAATGACAAACATAGGGTCTGCTCCAGTTTCTGGACCGCGTCCTACCACGCTGTTTTGGACGTGCCCATTGTCTAACATGCTATAAATGTCGTAAGATGAACCGCTAATTCAATCTTTAAATAAGGGGTTTGTCTGTTTTTTTTTTTTTTCCCTTAACAATCTCCGTTCTTGTTCCTGTTCCCAGCTGTGTGAAGCATCAGGGCACTTTGAGCTGCGTGTGCTGTCAGTCAGGAACATCAACGGGGAGCTGCAGAGCGGCTCGTGCTGCGACGGCACACGGAACACGGCGGACAACAACAGATGCACGCGGGACGAGTGCGACACGTATTTCCGCCTGTGCCTTAAGGAGTACCAATCCAGGGTGACCCCCGGTGGGGCGTGCAGTTTTGGCAGTGGATCTACTCCGGTGATCGGTGGGAACGTCGTGTCTCCCAAGAGCTTGGCGGAAAACGACAAGGCTCGCATCGTGCTGTCTTTCAGCTTCGCCTGGCCGGTGAGTTTTGCCTCAGTGCCTCGGTGTATATATAAATATGTAGAAGTAAACAGTTGATGTCTGCTTGTTTAGAGTGGTTCTCATGCTCACGTTCCTTTTGCGGTGATTTTCGATTTGCTTGCCCACGGTTTCCTCTTCCAAACCCAACATTGGGAATGTTTTGGCATCGTGAGAAGAGGAAGTGGAAGAGGGAGGGGCCGCTACGGACAGTAGATTCGCTATCAGGACCGTTAGCTAGATCAAAGACTCAAACAATGTAAACAGCACATCAGTTTATCACCTCATGCCCTCAGCTTCCAAGCACTGTTTCACACAATGGCAACCGGAAAATGCTGTATTGATTTCCAATAACACCAATTATCATCAAACAGTTTGAGCACTGATGTGTTTAGTGGTGTTTTTATCCCCTTTATGTGGTTTCCCGACTTGCTCTCTGGTTTTGAATTCCTTTAGATGTACTAAGTTAACTTAATACTCACGTTTGCTTAAATAATGCTAATTATGTAATGCTAATATGTCATTGTTTGTCTTTTATTTTTATCACTTTTCCTCACGTCTTTAGATCCTGAATGGAACAATTGTTCGTAGTGTCATGTTTTACTTTCGGCGACCCCAAAGGGCTTCGCTGTCAATACCGGGTCAGACCAAGTCAAGTCTGAGGGGGCCAATTAGGCCTTGTTACCATGGCAGCCATCCTTCAAAACCTCTCACCAACCCCCTTTTCTGTCTGTCCAATGGTCTAGACCAGCTCCAAAAATTCATCCTGAATGGAGAATAATTAGACATTGTCATCTTGCATGCTTTCTTTTCCCTTCAATCTCTACCTAGCAATTGCAGCGCCAGGCAGTGGCGGTCTGACCCTCGGCACAATGAACCCAACAAAGAGCCGGGTTTAGAAGGGAGCACAGCGGGTGTGTGTGTGTGTGTGTGTGTGTGTGTGTGTGTGTGTGTTGTGCGCGTGTTTTGATCCCTATGTTGTACTTTTTTGCATCATCAGCAGTGCCCAAGGCATCCGAGTGTGTGTCTGGAAGGCTGATGTGCGTGTTTAGGGTGGTTGCGAGGAAACCGCTCTCCAACAGCACACCAGTTTTCCAGTTTTCTTTTATTATTTCATTTCTGGATCCTGCTTGGGAAATGCAGTCGCTATGTCGGTTGGCGATGGTTTTGGACGGCGTGCCATTGGAGTTGTTAGCTCAGGGAGTTCCCAGTTACTCAGTTCGGATGTGTTGTAGCCAGGAACTGCCTCACCTCCGAGAGCATTTATGAACAGAACTCAGGGTGGTGTTATAATCCCCCTGCTATTGCCTTAATGGTCCAGAATTAACTCGACTTCATCATCATCATCATGGTTATGAGGTTTTTTTTTTTATATGTGTAGCTGTATATTACCAAGGAAGTGCTCAAAGATTGGCAAAAAAAGGCGATTGTACAATCTAATTCACTTCGACGATCTGTACTATACTATAATGTGTAATAGGTGTTGCCACACAACTTATATATGAGCAATTCCGCACTTATATAAAACTCCTTGTGTTAAAGTTCATATGGATCGTGATGAAAATCCAGGCAGTTATGTCCATGGAACACACCCGGTTCAGGGGAATTCTTCGTTTTATACAGAACATACCACAATTCTGGGCAATTACATGAAATTCTGAATTGGTGTATTGTCATAAAATCCCATATGCAATTCTGTTTTATTATATAACGTACTGCAGTTCAGGAGGATTCCGTGTTTCATATGGAATTAAACAATTCCAGGCAATTCCATGAAATTCTGAAATTCCATGCAGTTGTGTGTTTATGTGGAAAAATGCCACAGTACCATGCAGTTTCATGTAGGGAACATACCACTGTTAATTGGAATTCTGCATTTTATATGGAGTGGACCACAATCCGGGGCAATTCCATGAAATTCCCATTTATATGGAATGTATTGGACTTAGTTGATTAATTTGGAACGTACTACAGTTCTATGCAGTTATATTTGTTTTTCATGAAATTCCATGAAGTTCCGATTTATATTGAATGTACTGAAATTCCATGCAATTGAATGTGTTTACGTGTGAACGTACCATGATTCCAGGCAATTCCATGAAATTCCGATTTATGTAATTGCCACACGTTCTATATGTAATCGTTTGTTTTTGTTTTTTAATGGCGTGTATTCCAGTTCCATGCAGCTTTGTGTTTTTTTATCTTCACGTGCCAGAATTCCATGAAATTCTGATGTATATGTTGCAGCCTGTAATTTCGTGCCTTTACCAATATGTAATGTTGTTCCGTGTAATTCCAGGTTTTTAATGGAAGGTTATGCAAGTCTGTGCATTTCTGTGTTTATTTGTCAATTCTGTATCTATGCCTGAATTCTGTGAAAGTGGAATCTCTAGAGCATTGTGTGGCATGCAAGTTAGCATACATCTACTGACAGAGAATGTGTAACATACATGTCGGTGTGTGGACAATGTCCAGACATCCCCCATTTTACAAGCTTGTGTGTGTGTGTGTGTGTGTGTATCCCTCTTTTTAACTCAGACCATTCCTGTGTTAGTGGATGTGAATTTTTTTTGTCCCCCCTCCCCTTGCATCCTTGATCCAAACGGCTTTACGGTGTTTTCTGTTCTTTGTCTTCGATCTGTATAAATGGCTGATGTGTGCTGTCCACTGTGTGTATGTGTGTGTGGGTTTCTGTCTCCATTTCGTCCTCAATTAGTGTCTGTAATGCTGTGAGTGTGTGTGAGTATTCCATTCCCGGCCACTGGCGGCTGTATGTATTAGCGGTAAACAATAGCGCTGGGCGTAGGGCCGGGCGGATTAGGGTGAATAAAGGCTGGTGGGTCATACACACAGTGCGGTGGGGCATGGAGAGGCGACAGGAAGCTCAGGAGGACATTGTGCTGAAGAGGCTATAACGTGTGTGTGTGTGTGTGTGTGTGTGTGTGTGTGTGTGTGAGAGAGAGAGAGAGAGAAAGAGAGAGATTTTCACTAGACTCTGTGAACTAGATTGGTGCACACAGTTCATGGGAGCGCGCGTGTGTGTGTGTGTGTGTGTGTGTGTGTGTGTGTGTGTGTGTGTGTGTGTGTGTGTGTGTGTGTGTTTGCCTACTTCTATTTTGTTTTTGTTCTCTTTCAGTCACTTTGGCTGGGAGACAGTGAAAAAGCGAGTACACGTTGCGTGTGAGAGCTTCATTTAGGAAAGCTTATGCTGAGAAACGGGAACAGTGCGGAACGTGTCTCCTCTCCTTTCATCTCTTTACTTCTTTTTACTTCATTTAATCACTTTCTCTTTTCTCCTCCCCTCTCTTACTTCTCTCCTTTTCAAATCCCTGAACTTCAGGTCTCCTAAATTTAGTTCTTTTCTTCTGGTCTTGGTTCGTTTTGGTCTGTTCTCTTCAAGTAATTTCTACTCTTCCTACTAAGTTTCCATATTTATATTAATTTTATTAGGGCTGTCACTGGTTTTCCTTTTCTTTCTCTTTTCTGTTTTTTTTTTTTATTTTATGTGAGTGAGGTTTGCAGATAGTACAACAGGTTAATGGTAAAATGGACTAGAATGAAATGCTGCACTCTTATTGGCTAGTAGCTCTTACTCTTAAGCAATTCAGTCCGACTATTGAGACAGCAGCACAACAAGTTATTATTTTGTCCCACCCATATTTAGGCAAATTCTTTTCACATGGATGTTCGTCTCAACTCGTCCTCTTCGGTTGGTAGATGTTTCGCTTTTGCGGTTGTATTCTGTCTTGTTTAATGTCAACACGTCAGGTGGAGCCGCAAAACCGTAGCTTGCCTAGAGCTGCGAAATGTCTGGGGGCGGGGCTCTGTGAGGGGCGGGGCTGTTGAGCATGGGGCTTTTTTTCCCCACTCCTGCTACAGCCGGAGCCCATTACCCCGACTGGGATTGTCCAACATGAGCCTTGTGTTAAGCTGTACCATGCTGTGTGTGTGTGTGTGTGTGTGTGTGTGTGTGTGTGTGTGTGTGTGTGTGTGGAGGGTTCTTGCTGGCGAGGCAGAGAGGATGATCTCCTGCAGTATTTCATTGAGCTGTGCTACGCTGAGAGAGAATGTGTGAGAGCTGGAGAGAGTGTGTGAAGAGAGGAGAGAGGGGCTACACTTACCCTCTATCTTACACACACACACACACACACACACACAATCGCACACTCTATCCACTCCTCCTAACCCACACACACTGGCCCTCCGGCCCTTCGGCACAATACGCTCGCATTCTTTCAGAGTCACACACAAAACACACACACACACTGCTGTGTGACTTGTTATCTGATATTGGTGAGAGAGACAGTGGCATTAAGAGTCACAAAGGCCTTCAAAAGCGAGCCGCTACGAAGCAACTCCTCACCCCCACCCCCCCAATACACACACACACACACACACACACACACACACACACACACACACATGCACACACACTTCGATCTTTACAGACTGAAGTTGTTTTAACTGCCTGCTATAATCAGAAAGAGAGAGAGCAAAAAAAGAGAAAAGAAAGCAGGAACAGGCTAGTTCACTATCGCCCCGAGGGGTTTCTGTGTGTGTGTGTGTGTGTGTGTGTGTGTGTGTGTGT
>CM074970.1:14165944-14170293 GCA_037577455.1 Pangasius macronema
TCCGTAGTTAGTTTAGCGCTATTGATGGTGGATTTGCAGTCTTACTACAATCCCCCAACCCAACTCTGTAGCGTCTGGATGCAGACCCACAGTCGGATCAACAGGGATTAGCACTGTGATGGGAGATTTCGCTTCTTCCTTCATTCATTCATCCTTTTTTCCTGGCCCGAGGGGGAAATGACATCATGGCTTGTTTCAACCAGAATAGTGAACAATGACTCACTGGCTAAGCTGATAGCAAAGAAAATGCATGACTGTGATAACAGGTCACTCAGACAGCAGTAACAGTAATGATCTCTCTCTGTCTGTCTCTCTATCTCTTTCTCTTTCTCAGCGATCTGTAAGCAAGGCTGTAGCACTAAACACGGATCCTGTAAGGCGCCTGGCGAGTGCAGGTAAATTAACTTCTGACTATTTTCAAACCAGACAAATCCCACTGCTTTGTGTGTAGAAGTTTTCCCTCCATTTCAAGAGTGAGTACTAATGGGAACATGGATGGAGGGGATAATAGTTCAGGCACATGTCAGTTTACAATTTATTCATTAATATAAAATAAAATATATAAAGTGCAGTGACCATGGAAGTAAGACAGAATATCAACATTTTTCTCAGATGTGTTAGTAAATCACTAGGAAAAGACTCGGTACACTCAGAATTGCTTACTTCTGAGTAAGCAGACACCACAAACCAAATTCTGTGGGTTTCACCATATTGAAAACAGCAAACAATAAATGATAGGTGGTATATTTAGCCAAATTATCATATAAAAAAACAGGTTTATGCTTTTTTTCCCCCGCTTTTTACTTCATGGACAAACAAAAAGAGCAAGTACATAGCCAGGAAAATAATGCTACTGAATGTTGACATCTTCAGTATGATGGAACTAGCAGAAATTTTGCTAGCGGTTGATGCTAAATGTAGTTATTGTGCAATTCTGGTTGTATGGAGTATGTTCTTAGCAACATATCTGAGGGAAATGTTGACATTCCTGATGGTTCTGTCTCATTTCCACGGTCACTGCACTTTTATCTTGTACAAAATGGATATGTGATAGCTAGCGAAATCATTGGCCTCGTTAATTTACTCTTGGTGTACAAATTTCCACAAAGATCCTGGGTTATCTTTGGCTAACCGTAAGGAGCAGTTCTGAGTTTCAGTAACCGTTGTCTCTCTGTCTGTGTAGGTGTTTGTATGGGTGGCAGGGGGAGTACTGCGATCAGTGTATCCCACACCCCGGCTGTGTGCATGGTACCTGTGAGGAACCCTGGCAGTGTCTCTGTGACACCAACTGGGGAGGACAGCTCTGTGACAAAGGTAATCCAATTTCCATGAAAACATGCGCAGTATGACAATATATTGTACAATGATTAGTACATCAGTGAATCATTGAAATGGGGTGTAGCTCGAGATCTGATTTTTTGTGTGTGTGTGTGTGTGTGTGTGTGTGTGTGTGGTTTAGACTTAAACACGTGTGGCACGCAGCAGCCGTGTCTGAACGGAGGCACATGCAGTAATACAGGACCAGACAAGTATCACTGCGCCTGTCCTGAGGGTTACTCTGGCCAGAATTGCGAGAGAGGTGAGACACAACCACGCACACACCTACCCACCTGTCCATTATGGTCACCTGGATGTGGGTGCCAAAACTTTTGCTGCATCTTTTTTATAGGTACCCACGTCATTGAGCAGCATTCTAAAAATAAATAAATAAATGTGCAAACAAACAAACATAAAGATCCTTGACCGACACACGTCATAACTTATAGCATGCTGCTTTTAGCACGTGACTTTATTTACTCGCTATTGTTTGCAAGTTTAGCTAGTCAGCTTTCCTGATCAATCGATCATTCACCTTTCTTCTCTTTATTACACCATTTTTCTGGTACTGAAAATGATTGGACTGCTGTTAACTGAATAACATGTAACATGGCTAGCTAGCTAAATTAGCCTCAGCGGATAGCCAGAACATGGCTAGCATGTTGGCTGTATAAGCTAGTCAAGTCGTGAAATCATGTTACATTAGCTAGTTAATTGTAACCAAAGAATGATTCTGGGAAGCTAAGTATTACTGTTAGCTAAGTATTTAGCTAAGTTAGCTAAGTTTGTTCCCTAAGTTTGTTGAAATTTAAAAGAAGCTCGAGTCCAGTGAACAGAATTATGTGATTTCCTACATTGAAGATGATATGCAATATGAAGTGATGCCCCTTAAATTAAAAAAAAAAAGAATTTACCTCAGAAAACGAATGATAGTCTTTGTTATTTTTTGTGTTTTGTGAGAAGATTCAACAGAAGCTACCCTGTTTTGCTGTAAACTTCTCTGATAGCTCTAACAGAGATCTCGTGTGATGCAGATTTGATTGTTTGTTTAGCGGTTGGTGCTAAGTGTAATTAAAGTGTAATTTTACCCAGACTGAGTCTTTTCTTAATAATATGACAACACATCTGAGGTAAATGTTGATATTCCCAACATTTTGTCTCATTTTTGCTGCCGCTGTGGCTTCACGTTGTCCATATACAGACTGCAGGACAGCTAGGTAAAAATTCACCTCAGCCAGTGTGGCTAGCTTGTATGCTCGGTTGCCTAGCAACAGTGCTCTCCTGGCTTACAAGGCACGTATTCTGTTTTCAGCTTGTAACACAGTGTATTATGTACCTCTCTTTTTCACGGTTGGTCTGTGTTTTGGAGAATGAACTCGTTGTTAGTTATTGTTAGGAACCTGGAGGCTCTTTAAGGGCAGTGTGGTGCGGTTCTTGTGGGTAAGGTAGTTCCCCACAGGCCCCGGGTCATCGTGGGTAATGTAGTGTGGGTGATGCTGATTAATGGGCTCTGGCAGTGCAGGGTGTTGAGGGTCAGCTGGAAGAAGACCCTGCATGAAAAGAGAGAAAACACAGGAAGGAATGATGACTCCTCCTTAATTTTGTAGGAGAACCGGGGCTTTTTTTCCCCTCTTTTGCTCATTTTTCTTTTTTTTTTCCTCCTTTTTTAACCCCGTCTCGTTTCCTCGTGCCTTTCTCTCTGTCATTTGTGTTTTACCACCAGCATCAGACCTCCAGTGAGTGACTGAGTGATAAAGAGGAAACATGGAGGAGTACAGGAGAACAAGGGGGTCCCAGCCAAGCTTCACACAAACACACACACACACACACACACAATCAGTCTCCAAGTGAAAGAATGTAGTTTGCATTAATTGATATGGGCAGATGAATATGTTCCGACATGTGGGGCTCCTTCTGCCATTATTCTGTGTGTGTGTGTGTGTGTGTGTGTGTGTGTGTGTGTGTGTGTGTGTATATGCTGTTTCCTGATCCACAACATTGGATGATCTATATGGGTAGTAACAGCTTTTCTTTTTTGTCTTTTTTTTTTCTTGTTCTGTTCGTTCTTTCCTTCTTCTTTTATTTTTCTTCACTTTTGTCCATTATTCTTCTCGGTCTTTTTTTAATTCTCTTAAAGATTTATTTTCCTTGTTTTTCCCAATTATTTATTTTCGCATCTTTATTTTTCTTCATTCTTTAGTTGTTCTCTGGTTGTTATTTGAAGCTATTTTCTTTCCCTTGTTTTCTTTTTAATGTTTTTTGTTTTTTTCTTGTAGCCTTTTTATGACCTGTTTTCTTTTATCACTTTCCATCAGTCTCTCTTTCACTCTCTGTGTTTCACTCTGTGTCTGTCTGTCTGTCTGCCTGTCTATGTCTGTCTGTCTCGGTGTGAGAAAGGCCAAAGGGGCTTTCCAGTCCGCTAGCTGCATCAGATAAAGAGAGAGAAAATAAGGAGGGAGAGACGGAGAAGACGAAGGGTGAGAGGAAGGGAGGGAGCGATTGAAAGGGGAAAACCCAGAGTCAGGACCTCTCCCTCTGCTCCAGAACATCTGAACTGTTAAACACCATCTCTCTCTCTCTCTCTCTCTCTCTCTCTCTCTCTCTCTCTCTGTCTGTCTGTCTGTCTGTCTGTCTGTAGCGGATAACGCCTGTCTGTCGGAGCCGTGTCTGAACGGGGGACGCTGTATGGAGAGCAGTCAGGGCTTTGAGTGCCAATGTGCTCCGGGGTGGACCGGTCCGACCTGCGCCATCAGTGAGTTCTGGTGGTGTGTGTGTGTGTGTGTGTGTGTGTGTGTTGGGGGGAGATGAGATGTACAGCTCACACATGATGAAAAAGGGGTTTAAAACCCCATAACAATGTTATAAGAAAAAAAAATACATTAGAAAAACAATATACATCAAGGGTTAGCAAAAAAAAAAAAAAAAAATAGGTCTTTTAAAATTCATTATTATTCAGATAATTGTCAAAAAAAATCATAAACCACATGATAAAAAATTAAGAAATCTTTTTTTGGATTTTTTTCAGTATTCTT
>CM074970.1:14175393-14183976 GCA_037577455.1 Pangasius macronema
TTTATGCTAACGTAGGTTAGCTGTTTCACTTAAAGTAACTTATTAACCTGGCTATGTTTCTCTAGCTTACTGTCTGTTAAAATCTTAGTTTTTGTTGTTTCTTTTGATGTAACTCATTAGCCTGGCTATGTTTCTCTAGCTTTTTATATGCTAACTTAGTTTAGCTGTTTCACTTGAAGTAACTCATTAACCTGGCTATGTTTCTCTAGCTTACTGTCTGTTAACTTAGGTGCTAACTTGGATTAGCTGTTACTCTTGAGGTAACTCATTAACCCGGCTACGTTTCTCTAGCTATAACACCTTAGTTTTGTAGTTTCTCTTGCTTATTCTGAGGTAACTTGTTTGCCTGACTGGGTTTACGTTGTTTATACTGAGGTACGGACATTAGCCTTCTTGTGAGGTAATATATTATCCTGGATATGCTTATCTAGGCTTCTCAACATTATTCTGAGGTAATATGTAAATCATCTATGTGTCTGTTTCTCTCTTCTGAGGTAAAACATTAGCAGTGTTTCATTTGTTGTGTTTCTTTAGCTTATTTTCCACAAACTTGTTAGCTTGGCAATGTTTCTGTCACTTATTCTGGGGTAACTCATTAGTCAGTTATGATTCTGTTGCTAATTCTGAGGCAAATCATTTGTATTGCTGTGTTTCTGTAGCTTATCTTGTGGTAACTTGTTTATGTTGCTAATTCTTAGAAACTTGTTAGCCTAGCTCTGCTTCTCCAGAATGAATAGGTCACTTTGTTTAGCTTTGATATGTTCCTGTTGTTTATTCTGACACTTCTAAAGTAACTTCTTTTGTTAGCTATGTTTCTCTAGACTATTCTGAGGTAACATGTTAGACTAGATATATTTCTTTTGTGTATTCTGAGGTAATCTGTTAGCCTGGATTTTGTTTCAGTTGTTTGTTCTGTAGTATTAGCCTAGCTATGCTTCTTTAGCATCTTCTGAGGTATTCTTTGCCAATATGTTAGATTATTCTGAGGTAGTATTTTAGCCTTGCTATGTTTGTAGTGCTTATTCTGATCTAATTAGTCTGCTTGGCTATGCTTCTCTACCTTATTCTTTTTTTTTTTTTTAAAGATTATTCTGAGGTAATTTGTTAGCCTGGATATGTTTGTTACCTATGCTGAGCTAAAACATTAGCCTTGATAAAAATTTATCACACAGGTCTAAAATGACATTAGTCTATTATGGGATCAGGTTTATTATGAAAACGGATAACACAGTTTCTCACAGTTATTGTGTGTTTTGTGTTCTCCAGTTGGATATTGACTACTGCGAGGGAAATCCATGTCAGAACGGCGCGCCATGTTTTAACCTGGCGACGGATTATTACTGTAAATGTCCTGAGGATTACGAGGGCAAGAACTGCTCCCATCTCAAAGACCACTGTCGCACCACGCCTTGTGAAGGTACCGATTCACTCATTTGTGTGTGTGTGTGTGTGTGTGTGTGTGTGTGTGTGTGTGTGTGTGTGTTAGGGCTGCATGATATTTAAGAAAAATGTGATATGCAAACTTGTTAAATAATGCGATATGCAGTACGATAATGCTGTAAGTGTGTAAAATCAATTTAAATTAGATTTCTATATATAATTTAAAAACTGAAACTGACGTAACTAACACGTTTTTTGGAAAATAAAACATTCTCTGTTGTCTGCGTCGCCCTAAAACTTTGACTTTTCGTAATTTACCTCGATATTTACATTTGCAACATTGCATGTTGTGTAACATCATTGCAGAACGTGTTTATGTTGCCTTTGTATGGGTCAAAGCTTCTACAGTTTCTGTAACCGAAAGGTGATGAACTAAAGACCATGTGACTTTATAACAGGGAAAAATAAGCGAAGAACTAAAGAATGCTAACAAAACAAATTCTTATTTAAAAAATATATAAACCTGCATGGACAGTTAGTGTAGAGTTTGTGCTGATTAGAAACAAGACGTAGTTTTCTGTGTAAGAGAGCAAAATTGGAATCTAATTAATTTCCATCTGTTTATTAATGTTTATTTCATTTATTTTCAGAAGCCATATTTTTAGCTTTTGTTTAGTTGAAATTCTTTTGCTTGCTTTTGTATATTACTTAATTTCAGTTCCCAAGACAAAAATAAACATTTTTTTTTCTGTAGTTTTCATTTTCATTAACCGCAACAACCTTTATGGTCTCAGATTCCCTGCATCTCTTCGCCTCAGTGATAATTGTAGCGCTGACAATTCCACAGGCTTAAAATATCCCAGAAGAGACCCAGGAGCTTGTGCTTAGCCCTGATATTGTGTCATGTCACCTCTCACGTATCTAAAACATGTCATTCAGGGATGTTCTGAGGTTTTAACGATGACGCTAAACCGTGGCTTAGGCCATCTTCGGGTTCGGGACCCGGCGACATTGACGCCATTCCATTGTACCAGTGCGTAGCATTAGCCATTTTTAACATGTCTCCATTGCTTCCTCAGGGCCGTGCTGCCTTGGGAACTTTTAAGATTGTGTTACACGTTTGAGCTTAGCTACTTTACAGGGGCGGGAGTGCAGGAGCAGACTAGGTGGCGGCTATGCTAAGTCTTAGCACGTTGCTATCTGAACCGTTACCAGAGCTGTCAGGATCTTGGGTGTGTTCTACAACAGGGTAATACACGCTCCAAGGGTTTGAAAGAGAGAACACAAGAGAGATAATGGATCTTTTTTTAAATGATATATAAAGCAGGGAGAGGCTTGTATTGGAATTTCCCCTTGATTTATTGCCAGGGAGCAATCTGACCATGTTAACCCCGCCTCTATCTTTCTTTCCATAGTGATTGACAGCTGTACGGTTGCTGTGGTTTCGAACAGCACCCCGGGCAACGTGCGCTACATCTCGTCCAACGTGTGCGGCCCGCACGGTCAGTGCCGTAGCCTCGCCGGCGGCCATTTCAGCTGCGAGTGCCAGGAGGGTTTCACTGGAACCTACTGTCATGAGAGTAAGTGGAAAATGATCAGTGTTATTGCTTCATCAGATACAAGAGCCAATCATGTTATAGTATGCAAATGAACCCTATGCAGTACCGGTTGACTAGGGAAGGGGGTCTGGTTTCTAATTTGCATATTTGTAGTAGTATTGGCACCCCGTGCCTTGTTGTTGTTGTTGTTGAAAAACACATTCTTTCTCTTTTAGACATTAATGACTGCGAGAGCAGCCCGTGCCGTAACGGAGGGACGTGTATCGATAAAGTGAACGTTTACCAGTGTATCTGCGCCGACGGCTGGGAGGGACCCGACTGCGAAACTAGTAAGCACATGTCCTTGTGTCTCCTCTTTTAAAATAATAATAAAAAAAAAATCAGTTAGAACATGTTCTTTCAGACTATTTTGCTTTCATTCATATGTGCTCTTGAAAGGAATGTGTTTTTGACATTGTGTACATGCAACACTGACTCTGTAAAAAAAACGGTTTTATTGCATTCAAATGAACAGAGAGGTTTCACATTGTACATCAAGTTTAATCTTTAAGCAGTAAATATGACCACAATTCTAAATAATTACATATTTCTATAAATAAATAAGACACTGTAGTATGCGAACCAGTAGACGTATAAACGCGCAGCTCAGGAAAACAGAATTATTTTTATATAATGTTTTTTGTTCCATTGTCGTCTTTTTTTTAGATATCGATGACTGCAGCACGAACCCGTGCCACGATCGCGGCGTGTGTCGCGACCTGGTCAACGACTTCTACTGCGAGTGCAAAAACGGCTGGAAGGGCAAGACCTGTCACTCACGTAAGCCCCGCCCTCTTTTCTTACAGTATTGGCTGTTTCTCAGTATTATGAACATTTTTGCTATGTTACATTCCAACGAACACGGTTTACCTCGGAAGTTCATGAGTACGGGTTCATTACAAAGTGTTCTGCTAGCTGAAATTACGCTAATAAGTGTTAATAAATGCATCTAGAGATCGTGGGCGGGAACCTGGCTTGCGGTGTGACGAGAATGTTTTAAATGATACAGATTGTTACTACATCATGCATAGCTTGGCAGCTGACCCACATAAATAAAACAAGTATGTCACGATTTAAAAGTTTGTTATGAATAGACACGGCCCTCGAGCAGCGAGATCCAGGCGAACTAGCAGGTCGGGTTCTGAGGGAGGGGGAGGGGGAGGGCGAGATTACTGACTGCTTATCGAACATCGCACATCGTCGCTACGTCACGTGGGTTCACGTCGATACCCAGGCGACGTTTCACGTACTGAGAAACAGCACACGTTTGCAGAGGAACGTCTGTGATTGGTAGAACTCGTAGGCTGACTTATTTGTGATTCTCGGGTTGCCAGGTGAGAGCCAGTGCGACGAGACGACGTGTAACAATGGCGGTACGTGCTACGATGAAGGAGACTCCTTCAAATGCATGTGTGCCTCTGGCTGGGAGGGAACGAGCTGCAATATCGGTACAGTAACTTACTTTCTTTTTCTAGCTGCATGTTTTGCATTTGGGGCGACCATGAAATGCAATCTCTAAAAATAAATGTGCATTTGTGTGTGTGTGTGTGTGTGTGTGTGTGTGTGTGTGTGTGTGTGTGTGTGCGTGTGTGTGTGTGTGTGTGTGTGTGTGTGTGTGTGTAGCGAAAAACAGCAGCTGCCTTCCCAACCCGTGCGAGAATGGCGCTACCTGCGTTGTCAGCGGCGACCGTTTCACCTGCGTGTGCAAGGAAGGCTGGGAGGGACTCACCTGCAGCCAGAGTATGACATCACTTCCTGTCAGCTTTCCTGTTTGAAATAAGCGAGGGATTGTGTGTACCGTATTTCGTATTTTCAGAGACTAGAGTGCAAGGCGCATGAGGATTTTAGCGCTAGATATCCGTAATTCCTGGAGAAGCAGGGCTACCGTAAATACACCACAATATACAAACTGTAATAATAATAATAATAAATAATAATAAAATGACAAATTTCTTTTCTGTATAAGTATCAGCACCTTATAGTCCAGAAAATACGGTAATTTTCTGTTTTGCAGAACATGTTTTGATCAGTTTTATAACCATACAGATATTGTCAGAAGAATGATAAAGATTTCATATTTACTTTAATTTCCTTGTTGCCTTGGCGACGTGATCAATCTCCTTTAATGTTGCACAATCTTAAAAAGGTTCAGTTTCAAATGAGCTTTTGTTGCCCTTTTTTTTTTGCTGCATGGTGTGTATCAGTGGTGTGTTTTTTGGGAATCTAATCACTTTTATTAAACTTTGTTTTTTCTGTCTTGTGTTACAGACTCGAATGACTGCAACCCACACCCATGGTAAGCCATTTCTCTCTCTCACACACACACACACACACACACACACACACACATACACACATCCTCCAGCTAAATACATAAAACTCTATTCTGTCACAGGTTTTCCCATGTCCTCTTTCTCTCTTTCACACACACACACACACACACACACATATATACACACACACTTTTCCTCGCTCTTTTCTACACGTTTCATGTGGCGCTCACACGATCCTGAACAAACCCTCAGGACGTTCAGGAAGTGATCGTATCAAGATTCCCGTCACCGGTTGTTACACTCTACTTGAGACGAAGATCTTATCTGTGAGTGAACCTTGACCTCTGACCCCATTGAACATGATCTCTCTCTCTCTCTCTTTTTAGCTACAACAGCGGGACATGTGTGGACGGGGATAACTGGTACCGGTGCGAGTGTGCCGCGGGCTTCGCCGGACCCGACTGTCGCATCAGTGAGTGTCACTAGCCTGCGTTAGCGTTTCGAAAAACAGGAAGTGCGCTCAGATAACAAACAAAAAAACACCAAACGAACTCAAAATGTACATGTAGTCAAGTTTCATCTATCATCAAGTCAGGAATCAGGTTAGCGTTATTTCATAGTTAAGCTAGTTTGCATCTTGAACTCGCATAAAAGTTTCTTAACATGGCTAATTTTTCTCTGATGTCGTGGCTAATGCTGCTCTGAACATTTTCGAAGGTATGTGTAGCTATTAGCATCACTGCATTGTTTTGTTTTGAAGCTAGTTCCATCTAGAACGATCTCAGTCTATTGCTATCAACATCTTTTCACAGGAAAGTTTAGCCGGGGTTATCTCTATGTTGCGGTGACGGATTTTAAAGCTCAGTTTAGCTAGTGTTATCTCCTGAAGTGTTGAGGGAGTTTGAGGCTAATTTAGGCTAGCTAGTAAATCTAGTTGCTCATATTGTGAAATAAAAGCCATAAAACAGAAATTTAGTGGCTGAATTTTCAGGAACTTTGCTAGATTTCATTCAGCCGTGTATGAAATGAAACTCCAGTGATAATGGAAAGGAAGTTTTTAGCCACTATTATAAATAATGAGTTGCGATAACATAAACATTTGACATTTGTATAACTTGATAATTATGAAGTAGCTCATTAGCAGTTTATGTCAAGTACTGGTAATAAGACAGTAACAGTAACTGATGGATTAATGAGGTGATGATCTTTCTGGCAGATATTAACGAGTGCCAGTCGTCCCCGTGTGCGTTCGGCGCGACGTGCGTGGACGAGATCAACGGCTACCGCTGCTTGTGTCCCAGCGGGAGAACCGGAGCGAGGTGTCAGGAAGGTAAACACACGCCAGCTCACTGCTGCTCCTGTTCACAATTCCACTTTCCTTTCTAATCCCAGTGCTCACGTGACTCCTGTCGGTTTCAGTAAACAGACTTCCCTGCATGGACAGCGGCCGGATCGTGGCCGACGGCGCGAGATGGGACAAGGACTGTAACACCTGCTACTGTCACAACAGCAGAATCACCTGCACAAAGGTACAGAATACAGCCACAGGCACAGTGTACAGCGGAGGCAGTTCAACAGCCGAGAGCTGCGTAGGGTCTGATGTTTGCTTCTTTAATTTGGCCTTGGGACTAATAACTAACAGACATCCTGCCCAATCAATCAATCAATCAATCAATCAATCAATCAACAAAAAAATGTAATTTGCTCTATACACTTTATTTATTTATTTGTTTGTTTGTTTGTTTATTTATTTATTTGTTTTCATTTTCATAATCTTTAAAGAACAGAAAAGTTGAATTCTGTAGCCACAAGCAGTCAATAATAGAATAAAACATTTATTATTATTATTATTATTATTATTTATTTTTTATTTATTATTTATTTATTTATTTATTTATTTTTTTACAATTTTTTTTTTTTCATTTAAAAAATTTACCTATATTTACTGGAAAACAGAGAGATGTAAAAAAGGAAACAGGAATAAAACAGGAATAAATAAACTCTAAGCAACAGACATTTAAAAATAACGTCTTGCTCATTTTGGAATTATTTGTGAACAAAATTAAAAGTTTGAAAGTGTCGTATTTATTCTTCTTCTGTTGTTCTGAGCCTCAAAATGTTTTTTTTTCCTTCAATTAAACAAGACCGCACACACAAAGCAGCGTGTTCTTACGTTAAATTTGAGAAAAAGCTCCTGTGTGTGTGTGTATATACGAAACGAACACGACTGTGGTGTCAGAGGAAAGTCTGTAATCTGCCTTTCTACAAATATTTTAAAATAAGATGATGATAAATGTGACTTCAGAGGGTTAAGATGTGTAATGTCACACTTTCAGCAGGAGTAGTCCATGTTTCCCCGACCCGCTCCTGTACGAGCGATGGTTCGGTCCACGGCGATGTGGCTGAGTGTGACTGTGTTAGCGTGTAGCTCGCGGCGGTTAACGATTAACACTTCAGCTGTGAGATTGTGTGTTTTATATCGTAACAACCCGTCGCTGTTGACTCTTTTCTCTTTCATTCGTTAGATGAGATCAAAGTAAAGTGATCCCACATCCTGTACATTAGGCAAATCCGTTTGCTTATCTAACGTTAATGCGAAACGATATCCAAGAGACGTTTTATCAGCGTCTGGGAGCAAAGGGCAGCGAGTGAAGGCTTAAATATTAATGTGTGGTGTGTGTGAACCACATATACAACCGTTCTCATCGTGATGGGTATAAAAAAAAGGTGTAAAGTCCAGGGTGTTAGGTAATTACCCAGCATGATGATGCAGTAAATATAAAAAAATAAATAAACAAAACGACTCAGTTTTACAGACATGCAGTTTAGCTCTGGACGAAGACCTCCATTGACTGTAAACTTTAACCTCAAACATCGCCCAGATGATTAAAACCACGACTGTGGAATTGGCTCCTCGCTCTCATCTGACATCAGTCAGTTTTCTGTGTGAATCACTGCCACATAGGGCAAAAAAACGAGGCAGGGATTTATGTGTGTTCAGTAAATGGCTCCCAAGTGCAAGGCTAGTTGGTGTGCAACACAACCGCAGCGTGGGCCTGATTGATCGAGCTTTTAGCCTTTGGCAAACTTTGCGTACGCCTCATTTGGAAATGACAGACTTAAACAAAGGCGATAAATCTCCTTTATTAGGTTGAACTGAATTATCAGATTGCACTGTACAGTGTACAACTCCAAAGAGAAATTTCTCGGAAACCAGACTTAAGGAAATGCTGCGTCCAAAATGGTGCCCTTTTCCCTTCTTCTTCTTCTTCTTCTTCTTCTTCTTCTTCTTCTTTCAGCTTTTCCCTTCAGGGGTCTCCACAGCGAATCAT
>CM074970.1:14198916-14208916 GCA_037577455.1 Pangasius macronema
GCCTGCACTCGCTTCTTCACCTCTTTCCCACACTCTTCATTACTCTGGACTGTTGACCCCAAGTACTTAAACTCCTGAACCTTCTTCACCTCTTCACCCTGCAATCTTAATTTCCTTTTCATTTGAACATGTTTTGAAAACTAGAACTTAGCATATACTTATCATTCCTGATAATGTTCGATAGGCCTCATGTATAAAACATATTGTGTTTAAAAAGAAGCTTTAAGGGGGAAAAACATGTTGAAATAGTTTTTTTCTTGTTTCCAGGTCACCGATAGCTAGCATGAGCTTAGCAAAGCATAGCTTACTCGATAACATGACCATGCTTACGTGTAAAACATACATTTAAAAGTGTTTTTGAGGAAAACGATTTGATCAGGAAACGTGTCTGTGTTTACGTAGAACAATCTGGACATTATTACGGCAGCTGTGATCGAAGCCGCTAGTACGTCTTATTTGCATCGTGCTCGAATCTCGTCTGCGGGAACAATCACCAAAATTCGAATTTAGGAAATTTACCGTGGGTTTATTTTATAAATGATTCCCTTTACACTTCTCATAATTTGAACATTCTCAGTAAAGCCCAGCTTGCCAGAAAACAGCCAACAGGCCCGTGCTAATGTGTAAAACAGATTCAAAAAGTAGCTTTAAGAAACAGTTCACATTGTGCAAAGGTCTACTAAAGTCGTAAAAAATTGGTACGTCATCCGAAGATCGGGAGAGTGATGACGCCACACGTGCATTACTGATGAGTAACTGTGCTTTTGGTTACAGGATTCCACAATTTGTCCTACAAACATGGAAACATCAGTTCACTGGAGGCATCCATGTTTTTCTTTCTTTCTTTTTCTTTTTCTTTTTTTTTGCAGTAGAAGCTCTGGAACGCATTTAGATGGAAGTCCGACTCGGAAATATCCGACTTCAGAGTACAACGGAACGCAGCTTCAGTCCAGACTGGCTGGATTTTAGATGAACCATCCAGGAGGAAAAAGAGAGGGAGGAAATGCGGCGTGCGTCTGCTACAAATACCGATAAGACCCCGAGTGCTGCAAATGTATTAAAGCTAACGGCGATCGTTCTGAGCAGAGATAATAATCGATAAGGCTATCGTGAATTCGATCCACTAGGTTCCTGGCACGCCGTTATCGGTTCTTCAATGGAGCCGAGTCTGGGTTCCCCACCCTGTTTGGAAACGTAATCATAAAGCAATGCGCTCGGCGAACAGGGCGTAGCAGCGAAACTGAGACTTGGAGCTGTTTTGCGGAGGGGAATTTGCTTTTCCCATTCTGCAGGCTGAAGAAAAGCCTGGAGAGAGGCCAGGAGCAACAGAGACAGACGCACAAGGCGCAGAGGGTGTAATATATAGAGGCGTTTCGAACTTACATACCCCACACACACACACACACACACACACACACACACACACATACATTTCTGGATCTGATGCAGCAACTTGCCTGAAGTTTGTCAAATACACACGACATATGTTACATGCAACATACTGAAGTGTCTAGTTGCAAATGTGACAATCATTTTGATTGACAGCTATTAGTAAGAGTGATCCCGCCTTCCCCTGCTACACACACACACACACACACACACACACACACACACACACACTAGGACCCCCCACCCCTAAATCCCATCCCAACCCATCAGAGGTTCCCCTCAATGATGTCACCCACCCCGATGGGACCTAAAAGGACCGTACTGTAATGTGTGGTTCGAATTCGTCATCGGCGGTCTTACCCCACACAGTTTGTGTGTGTGACACACGCACGCACACACACACACATACACACACACCTTCAGCTCTTAACCTGTCGTTGCAGGTACGGCTGTGGGGCGTGTGCCGTGTGAATAAGCTTGAGTCAATCTCAAAATCCAAAACAAAACTGCACGTTGCCAAAACTAACCCCCCCTCCTTCCCTTGGGTTTTTCAACCCGACGTACTGCTAGTGGACCCTTTTCACATACTCTACTTTTCTCTCTCGCTTTCTTTCTCAGGTAATGAGAAGGAAAGCGAGAGAGAGAGGAAGGGAGAGAAGGAGAGAAAGAGTGAGTTCTCTCACGGGTATTAGTAGCCATTGATGTTTTAGTCTGGGAAATCGCCTCGGTGCCGACGCCGTAACAAAGCTGAGCTGCCAGGTGTGTCGTTCTCAACACGCTCAGTTACACACACACACTTATAGACGCGTGCACAAACATGCACAAACACACACATATGCATGTATACATGAACAAACACACCCTACACACACACACACACACACACACACACACACATGAAAAAAATAAAACTAGCAAAACAGTTGTTTTTCATTGTAACGAGAATTGTTGACACTGTCAAAAGCCGACACGGGATCAACCGCTCGTGTATAAATCTGTCAAAGGTGAAAGCTGACGCGACACAAAAGCTGATCACGCCTCACACACACTCCTTGTTTCGCCCGCTTCGATAATCGCTCGATCAAATAGATGTAAAAGGTCATCGGTCAACGGACGTAGGGTCTTTTCACCTCCTGTTCTTTAAATCAGGTACACAGATGTGTTGTTTGGATACTTTTCTGTGGATTGTAAAACAAACTCAGGACGGAGAACTTAAGCTTATGGTTTTGGTTCATGGAAGCTTGTGTGAAATGGAAACTCGGTGTTGTGAAGTTCTGCACAGGAACTACAAAAAGTCAGATTTAGCTAATGTGTCCTGTCATAATATTAAAATAAACCAAGGATAAGTTTATTAAACCTAAACATTTAAACCTGGACATTTTTACTCCGTTCATCCTCGAAATCGTCTCGATCTGCTGGATAACGTTGGTAGTTTGTAGCATAGAATAGAATAAGAAAATGTGAAGCTTGAAATGAGTAAAAATGTCTATAAATGTTAATAATCTTAATTAATTAATAATCTAATTTCACTAGATACATTTGGCTACGTTCGAGATATTTATTCGCTAATTAATGTTATAATGTTTTGCAGTGAAAGTTTCCTCTTTATTTAACACACAAGACAAACCCTCAAAATAAAGAGAAATATTAACCCTATGTTGAATTTGTCTATATTAAAATAATATAATAATATTAATATAATATAATTGCTGTATTTTAGGCCAAAGTAATCAACACTACATCAACATTAACCCTTAACGCTTGTGCTATGAAAGATCTTTTTCTACATGTCATTTAATATATATTTTTTTTAAATTATTAAACAATTATTTGATGTAGAAACTTAATTTAAATTGCATCTTGTCACAGAGATCCGTGGCTTATCAAGACATCACAAAGCCACACACAGATTCACAGTTTAGCAATAAAAAAATATTTGATATTGATATTTATTTATTGGTATTTATATGTTTTTTGTCCTGTAATCAGCAGCCAAACGTCTTTCCAACAAGATCTTTAGACCAGTCAGACATTTTGTTATTCAATCTCTACACCATATATCATAAATCTGGCCATTCAACAACGTTTGTGTGTGCTGAAAGAATGATATAAAACACCACGTTTCCGTTTCAAATAGGAACATTTATATTGAATTTTTAACCTAAGTATCAAAACTGGGAGAAATGGACACAGACGTAAGACGAGACCAGAGCCGAAGGATTTATCCGATATTTAATAACGTGCTTTAAGTTCATTTTTGATTGATTTTTAGTCATGGATTAAACAAACGTCAATTAATTCGCACGTTACCTCACGATGCTACTATGTTAACATCACTAATGATTCACTAATGTGCTGAAATTCATGATTTGTTCATGTTAAATGCAGTTTAGGGACATAAATGTAAGTTGGACATTAATGTAAAAACTCTTTAAAGTGCCAAAACTCAATCTGGGAAAAATTAGCTAGTGTGACGGTACTCAAAGACATGACACAACAATCTCTCTCTCTCTCTCGCTCTCTCTCTCACACACACACACACACACAGAGGCATTTTAGAGTAGTGAGTCCACCTATAGGGAATGTTTCTGGATCCCAGGAGGTGAGGTGTCAGTGCTGCTTAGTGCCTCTGTGGGCCTTTTTTTGATTCAGGTAAATTTAGTTAACGTTTTTTAATGGACTAATATCTCCAACTATACTGTAAGATATTGTGATATTATCATTAGCAAGTTCTGCATATATACTTAATAAGATTCCTGTCAAAAATCACAACGTGGTCATGCAAAAACAACAACAACAACAACAACAACAACAGTACATATGCAAAAGTGCGAAAGCGTGAACTCTCTTTACTGCTAAACTTTTACTTTCTGCAGCAGCTTTACAAGGCGACAGATTGCGGAGGTGATGATTCAGCGCTGTTAGCGTTCTGGGTTGATTGGTAATGAGTCTAGAACAGAAGTACTCAGTGAACGACATCAGTTTCCACAGACATACACACACACACAGTGAGTGTGTGTGTGTGTGTGTTTGTGTGTGTGTGTGAGTGTAAATCCCAAACGTCTCAGCGTAAAGAATCTAAAGAACATGCTACCATAATGTATAGCTAGCATGAAATCTCAGCTGATCTAGCTAGCAATTTAACTAAATATTAAGCTAACATTAGTCTGTCTGCGTACCATTATCCACTGTGCTGTGAAGCTCTTTAACTGTGAACACATAATAAATAAACATATTTAGCATTCTTTAGCATGCTAGTTATCTAGCTAAAGTTTTAAATAATGAATTGACATGAATTATGATGATAGCTAACTTGCGAATATTGTGATGTTTATTAGCAAATGGAGGGCTAGCTACCATATCCCTGCAAGCTAGCTATATGATAATAACTCGGCAGATTAATGAGCTAACGCTAGCTAGAGCTAGCAAGGGAGAGCAAACTAAAAGATAAAAACACAACCCTGCATGTCATCCTGTCCTCTAACTCTCAAGTGGCTTTTATTTCTTTCTTGGACACCATTTTGTCTAAGGCAAGCTCTGTGAAGCTCTTAGTGATAACATATTCAAATTTTCAGGAATTTATTTAATTATTAGACATTTTTTACTTGAACTGGGCTTTTTGGGGTTGTTTTTTTTCAAGCATTTATTTCAAGAAATGTAAAGGAATCGGCTTTCTGTCTCACGTTTGCTCCTTACATCACAGCGCTGTTGAATTCTGGATTCTGATTGGTCAGAAGGTGTTGATTAATTTTCTATAACAGCAGCTAAAAAATCACAAGTTTATATTAATGCGCTTGTTGTAATACGTTATCATTTCTATAGCAACAGAATAGCACCATATGATCACTTTTATAATCGTTTTATAAGCGTTTATGTAAAATTTATGGAAGGAGTCTCCAGTGTCAGCGCTTCGTAACAGTCAGTAAGTTTTCCAAATTTCGTTCTCTGACCACTCTCTTGCTGACGAGTATAGGCGTTGCCCTTGCCTGAACAACGCGTCCGCAAGGAGCTGATTAATCGTATCTGTAAACAGATGAAATGTAGGACGTCTAATTCTTTAAATAATACACATTTTTTAATCAGATTATTGTGTTATGGGAGGATGAAACACATGCTGTTATTGGAAAACAATCAGCTTCAGGGTGGTAACTGATTCATCACCCCACCCTGCTGCTGCTTATTTATTTTTTTGGTTATGTTAAACCTGTTTTTTTTTTTTTTTTATTTGCTCAGACATAATGGGATGATGGACAGATACTGATCATGCACCATCAATCTCTGAGACTTTTAACGATTTATTCGGCTAAGCCCAGAGACAGAGACGGTGTTGTCTCTTCTGACTCATGGATTGTTATTGGATCATTGCTCTGGATCAGCTGTCTGGAAATCTGGTGACGTGTGTGTGTGTGTGTGTGTGTGTGTGTGTGTGTGTGTGTGTGTGTGTGTGTGTGTGTGTGTGTGTGTGTGTGTTCCGGCTCTGGGATTGGGATAATGACGTAGCGTACATGGTCATGATCTGTCCTCATGTCCAAGCACGTCCTGCAGGAGCATCTGAGTGTGACTGAAGGGGAGATTGGTTTAGCCTGAGGGGCAGCAGACAGACAGAGTCACCCAGATGGGTCTCCATACTTAGAGGTGTGTGTGTGTGTGTGTGTGTGTGTGTGTGTGTGTGTGTGTGTGTGTGTGTGTGTGTTCTTAAACCCAGACTGCTAGCCCAAAGCCTCTTCCTCTCCCACTTTTCTTCCTCTCTCATGGGAAATAGTCACACCTCTATGAAAAAAAAGAGATAAAATGGAAAAAAGGACAAGCTTCTCTCTCTTCTCCCACACAGCGCTGACGGGAATCCCGTCTCACCTCACCACTATAAACACCGATGACACATTGCGTCTTTAGGTTGTACAAATCCAACTGTTCTGAAACATGTATGGAGCTGCTCCGTCTTACTGCTAAGAGCTTCTCACAAGTCCAATACACACATCCAACACTCAGATTAGACCTGTGTCTCACTCAGAGAGTTAATTACATAGATATAGTGGAAGGGTTTAATTAAATATTTAAACACACACACACACACACACACACACACACACTGCGTTTACCATCCAGTCGATCCCTCCCCTCTTTAGACTAATAAATGTTATTCACAACAAGACATTTATTGTGCTCAGTTCGCTCGAAATCTTTCGAGAAGCCCTGGTTTAAAGAACGGCGAGTTCTTGTGAAAAGGTATACAAGGTGTTCGAGGTCTTAGCAAACAATTTCATGATTAACCATCACGCCATTGTCATACATTAGACGTAACATTCATACATTTGGAAATCTGGGAAAGAACGCTGACCTCACCAGGACAACACTACACTACAGAGCTTCTGCTTTACATTACAATAACAGTAACAGTAGAGAAAGTTGAAAGGAGAGGAAGGTACGGAAATATGGACAGAGGTATCATTTTAAGTGCACAGACGCTCACTCCTGAAATGTGTGTAAGCAGCTGAGACAAACTGCAAATCACATCTATCCATGGAGAGTGCGGCTTGCCTGGTCATTGCTAAAGTGTGTGTGGGCGTTTCTCGTGAGAACTCCAGGAGCAGTGGCCTGTTCGAACAAAGGCAGAGTGTTAGGCCCACATAGTAATTAGTGTCTGTGTATGCATTCGCATACACATACGCACACAGGCAAAGCTCCACTTCCCCTGGATGGTGTGTCTTCAAAGGATGAGATTTAAATGGCTTAAGTGTCTTTACATGTTTTACCTGCAACTGGGTCGCAGGGGAAAAGACTTGACTTATGACTTGACTTAACTTCAACAGATCATTTGTGTATTTGGGTCTTTGAAAGGTAAAACATTAGAAATTTGGGTTTTCAGTAGGCAGAATATTTTGGTCCGTATTATTTAAAATATTGTTGATAGAAAGAATCTTAGTTTATGTAGTCATGATATGCAAGATCCTGACACATTTGGGTCAGATCATTTGTGTGATGCCATTTCCTTTTGTGATAACAGAACACTGGTGACTGTCAAGCAGAATATTGGTGTACCAGTATGAGTGGGGAGCTGACCAAACTGAGGAGCACAAAGACTGGGATTAACAGAGAGTGAGAACATTAAAAACTGGCACAAACCAAGAGGGAGAGCATTAAAGACTGAAACTAACTGAAAGAAGAACCTTAAAAACTGGAACAAACCAAGAATGAGAGTCTAAAAGACTTTGACTAACAAAATTAGATTTAAAATTAAATCTTGAACTACCAAAGATTTGGAATGTTAAACACTGGGATTAACCAAGACTTAAAACCTTAAAGATTGGAACTAACCAATAGTGAGAACTGTAAAACTCAGACTACCCAAGAAATGAAAGGTTAAAGACTAAGAACTGATAAGAAATAGAAACTTAACTACTGAGGCTAACCAAGAGGCAGAACCTTAAAGATTGGGACTAAATAAGAGGGAGAACCTTAAAAACTGGAACTGACCAATAATGAAAACCTTAAATACTGGAACTAACCAAAAGTAAGAACTTTTAAAGATTTGGAGTAATCAAGAGTGAGAACCTTAAAAACTCAGACTACCCAAGACAAAGAACCTTAAAGATTGGGAATAACCAAGAGGGAGAACTTTAAAGATTGGGAATAACCAAGAGGAAGAACCTTAAAGATTGGGAATTACCAAGAAGGAGAACTTTAAAGATTGGGACTGGCCAATAGTGAGGACCTTAAAACTAGGACTAACCAAGAAGCAAAACTTTATATACTGGTCCTAACCATGACTTTGAATTTAAGGACTGGGCCTAATCAAGAGTGAGGAACTTCAAAACTGAGACTACCCAAGACAAAGAACCTTAAAGATTGGGACTAACCAAGAGGGAGAACTTTAAAGATTGGGAATAACCAAGAGGGAGAACCTTAAAGATTGGGAATAACCAAGAGGGAGAACCTTAAAGATTGGGAATAACCAAGAGGGAGAACTTTAAAGATTGGGAATAACCAAGAGGGAGATCCTTAAAGATTGGGACTGGCCAATAGTGAGGACCTTAAAACTAGGGTCGCCAAGAGGCAAAACCTTACATACTGGTCCTAACCATGACTTTGAACATTAAAGACTGGGCCTAATCAAGATTGAGAAACTTAAAAACTCAGACTACCCAAGACATAGATCCTTAAAGACTGGGACTAACCAAAAGCAAGACCGTTAAAGACTGAATTTAGCAAGACTCTTAAAGCCTGGGACTAACCAAGAATGAAAGCCTTAAAAACTCAGACTAACCAAATTACAGAACCTCACAGACGGAGACTAACCAAGAGTGAGACACTTAAATACTGGTATTAACCAAAACCTTCATCTCAGAACCTTAAAGCCTGAGATTAGGCAATAAATGACTGGTTTCTCTCTCCTATAGAAGAGCATAAATTTGCTTTCATTCATCATATTTTGGTATTTCATTCTACCGGAATTGTTGTTGACACACGCACCAAGTAGAAAAATCCAAAAACGCTTCGTACATGGAGAATAAATAGGCAGATTCTGATCATCTGAAGAATTCATACAAACCGCAGAAGGTATGAGTAGCACTGCAGGTCATGCTAAAGGTAACAAGTTTATTCGTGCACAACAGTGCTATCACCACACGCTTGTTGATGTGCGGGCAGGGGCATTCAGAAGGCAGATATGGGAAATGCACTGTTCCATGTGTCTGTCTTGCGTAACATGGGCAGGAGGATGCAGAAGTGCGAGACGGCAGGCACCACTTCGATTCGGGACGGATCCAGAGGGTACAGCTTGGAATCCTGATCAAATTTCATGTGTGGGAAAGATGCTGGCTGAGGGATAGAGGGAAAGAAGGAGAGAGAGAGAGAGAGAGAGAGATCACTTGTCCAAAACAGTTGTGCAGCTGTGTTCACACAAACAGAGCCATGTGAGAGACACTGTTGGCCTTGGCTGCCCTGAACCCAGAAACTCAGGAAGAAAAAAAAAAAGCTGACTGACGTCTTACGACATTCGACAAAACATTGAAAATAGCACACAGGGTTCTTAAAACAGAGCATAAACCTTGATAAAGCCTTTTTGCTTTATCTGAATTCTAGAGCAAGTGAGAGAAAGTGTGTGTGAGAGAGATAGAGAGAGAGAGAGAGAGAGGGAGAGAGAGAGAGAGAGAGAGAGAGAGCTTGACACTATTATCCGTGGCCACAGATGTTGCTCCCACAGATGTGTTCGGCCCCAGGGCACCGCTGGTCCTCCACCTTCCCAGCATGCCGAGTGCGAATCAAAACTGGCTCGAGTTTTTGTGGCTCTTTGAAATTAAACACGTCCCCAGGAAGCACAGTAAATTATGGAGATTACGGAACAACTTCAGAGCCTCTCTCTGTCTTTTTTTTTTTTAACATGAGCACACACACACACACACACACACACACACACTCACACACACACACACACACTTCTCTCTGTTCTCTAATGTTGAATGCTAATTTTGCTGACTCAACTTTTTTCATTGCCCTGGAATGCACAGGGTGTGTTACCCACTGAATCCATATTTGAATCCTTTATCCAGTTTAACACACACAATTATAGCACAATACATACATACACACATACACACATACATACACACTC
>CM074970.1:14213916-14223246 GCA_037577455.1 Pangasius macronema
TTACTGCCACAATAACAGATGTATTGACTTTTAATGGTATTATAGTTTATTGCCACATTATACTGTTTATTTATTTATTTGTTTACTGAATTTTAATGGTATTATTATTTATTTGTTTGTTTGTTTACTGTCTTCTTGTGGTATTAAACATTGTCACTTCACACTATCTATCTATCTATCTATCTATCTATCTATCTATCTATCTATCTATCTATTTAGCTGACTTTCTATTGTGTTATTATTGTCTACTTAGATTTAATTACACTATTCATTCATTCATTCATTCATTCATTTATTTTTTAAGAATCATCCCTCCGTCCCCGTACCGTACCTGTGGTGGTGATAAGCTCGGGGTCCGATGGAGCACATGGTGAAGAAAGCGAAGGAGAACGTGGGCAGAGACCATGTGGCGGCAGCGTAACCGCACCACTCTATTATCTCCCCGAAAAAGTTAGCACCAGACACCCACTCGAACATTCCTCCTGAGAAAACACACACACACACACACACACACACACACACACACACACACACACACACAGGACCGTGTAAATATCTATACATGATTTCTTATCCAAATTAGATCCACATTTATTTAAACAAGACAAGTTCTGTGGGTGGGGTGCGTGTGTGTGTGTGTGTGTGTGTGTGTGTGTGTGTGTGTTTCTATCTGCTCTGTTAGGGCATAACACCAGGCCATTTATAAATCATATTAAAATGATCTGTATCTGTAATGTGTAACACTCCATATGGATTTTCCTGACACTATATAAACAGTAGTTTGCGAAGTCTTGCCTACTTTACCGTCTGCATTTATTCAATTCAATTCAATTCAGTTTTATTTGTGTTATTTATATGTTATTTTTATTTGTGTTATTTATTGTGCGATTTTAACAATGAACATTGTCCCAAAGCAGCTTTACAGAACATAAGAAACAGAAAAACATGCAAACAAACAAAATATGCAACTAGATGTTACACAAAATTATCCCTAGTGAGCGAGCCTGAGGCGACTGAGGCGACTGTGGCGAGGAAAAACTCCCTTAGACAGTATGAGGAAGAAACCTGAAGAGGAACCAGACTCAAAAGGGAACCCGTCCTCATCTGGGTCACACTGGAGAGTGTGATAGAACAATGTCCTTTCTGCATTGATGTATAGTCATGTAGCGTTTTATGCGTATATGCGGTGTTTTATTTTGTGTTGGAAATTCTGCATGTTGGACCTTTTCATGTTTCTTGTTTTCGCCTTTGGAGGCTAATTAAGCAAGATAAGCTGTGTGTGTGTGTGTGTGTGTGTGTGTGTGTGATTGTGATTGTGTGTGTGTTTCTATCTGCTCTGTTAGGGCATAAAATCAGGCCTTTTGGAACTAAATTGATCTGTAAGTATAAACTGTAACACTCCGTGTAGCTTTCTCAAAGTGAAACTCAGCATTCTGGGCAGCGCATGTGATGTTCTGCAGAACATAGCAACAGAAGTGTGTGTTTACCCTCGGGGATTTTGTAGGCGATCTCGCCCGGCTTTCTGAGGTTCCTCAGGATGTGATCGCTGTGGATATTGATGGCCATTCCTAAGAAGAACACTAACAGACCTGCACACAAAAAGATATTACATATTTATTAAATGTTAAATCAGAAAATTAGTCCAACTATCTACGATGGAAACATCTTTTTTTAAAAAAAAACAGGTATCGTGTCGAATCAAAATCAGTTAAAAACTGATACTACTTTCATACTCGTTTCCTGTAGACAGGGTGGTGGGATTAAAGAAAGACATCCCATACTTTTTATCCATTTACAGTTACATTTAATGCATGGAACAACTGTCTATTATATCGTCGATTGTGTATCATATCATCAGAAAGAGGAAGATTCACAGTATATTGTCTAGAACTGTGGTCTTCAAGCTTTTCCCCAAAAGGTTTTCATTCAGGTTCTTGCATTCCAGCCAATCAGGAGCTACACATGTTGTGTTGTTCTTTGTGTTTAAACAACTAGTGCTTGTGGCTTCTGCTGAACTGAAATGAAAATCTGCAGCCATACTAGTGCTTTGTAGAGAAGATACCAGTCTAAAGCAGTGGTTCTCAGTGTGGGATCTGGGAACCCCCATGAACCCCCAGGGGTCCATGAAGCATAACCAGCAGGTCAGCATGATCACACTATTATCTAAGTGATTATATTTATTTACTGAGGTCTTCTAGTTATTACTGAACGGTCACTTGAATTGAACAGGTTTAGCTTCATAATAATGCATCTAATGTTTTCTGTTGGTGGATGTGCAGTACATCAGTAACATTTCTCCAGGACCCAAGGTGCAAAAACACGCATGACATACACAGTGCTGACAGGACATTTAATAAAATGTGATGGGGGAAAAGAAGCATGCAGGGAGGAGTAATGGGAAACAGAGGGCTGAGTACACATGGGGCCACTAGATTTTGTAGGCTGGTGGTGGGGATGTGTCCATTCAGCCACAAGAGCATGAGGAGAGCTGTGCAAGAAGGCCTGGCACACAGTTAGCATTCCAGTTCATCCCAAAATGATTAATGGGGTTGAGGTCAGGGTCTGTACAGGCCACTCGACTCCTTCCACACCAACCTTGGCAAACCATGTCTTTATAAACCATATAGTGTAGATAGAAACAACATCTTTGTCATAAAGAGGATAACTGATTTAAAGTTTCCATGCACTGAGAGTGGGTGTTAGTTGGAACCAAGCAAGGGCAATATGTGTGGAAGGGGGGCAGAATAAGTGTTCAGGATATTAACAATACTCTGGGGGTAGCAGCTGTTACCCAGGCTGGCAGTCCTTCAGGAAATGGTGTCGATCTTCTGCTGGATGGCAGAGGTGCGTATAAACTGTGGGAGGGGTGGGAAAGATCATCCACAATGCTGGTCCATTATCTTGCAGATAGAACATGCATAAAAAAATGTCTTTAACAGAGTGTAGAGGTGCGCCGATGATGCCTTCAGCTGTCCTCACTATCCTCTGGAGGGTCTTGCAGCTGAAGAGGTTATAAGTCCCAAACAAGAAGGCCCCTGTAGTACATGGTGAGGCTGGGCTTGGTGCTCTTCACTCTCTCTACTGTGGAGCTGTTTATGCACAGGGAGGAGTAATCAGTGCAGGACCTCCTGAAGTCCTTTTCTCTTTGTTTTATTAACATTCAGAGACAGATTGTTGTTCTTGCACCCGACCGTGAGCTGTTCCACATCAGGTCTCGCACCTGTGAGGGTTGACCTGAGTTTCTCACGTGCACTGGGGACACAACTGACAAGTTGTTTTCTAAAGAGGAACGATCAGATGTTATTTTTTAAAAAAGACAATGCTCCTGCCCACACTGCAAACACCACCAAAAAAGAGAACAAATCTATCAGGCTCATGACTTGGCCTGGTCAGAGTCTATAGAAACTCTATAGAAAATATTTGGTCTCATATTAAACCCAAACTAACTGGGAAACATTTTTCAACAACTGTTTGAATCCATCAACACTGAATGGTACAACACTTGACTCTTCTTCCTGTAAAAAGCTGTCTGCAAGTTTACCCACAAGGCTTAAACATTTAAAGAAATCAGAAGGAAGTGCTTAGACAGATGTCCAGTAAAAAGGAAATGACAGTGGTTATAAAGTCATGAATCATTGTTTGCAAAAGGGTGTAAATGAGAAATATTGCGAAAATAGAAAAAATAACCTTTTTGGTAGCTGAGCTTACTTAAGGGAGAGATCAGACGTTGTAAGTCTTCCTCTCTGGAGACAAGGGTTTAATAATCCTTCAACGGTAATGGAAACATCTAGAGACTTTGAGTCTGAACTTTCGTTTTTGGTTTTTTGTTGCGTTTTAAGTAACTGTTCTTCATCTATAATTTTATGTTACAGATACGTTCTGTCAGGGCAAGAACAGTGATGGCAGGGATATAGCATATATATATGCTAATGTAAATAGAATGCTGAGTTTAATCTGCATAAAACCCTCAGGGGTAGCAGGTAAATAATGAAAAGGAGTGGGCCAAGAGCTGAGACCTGGGGAGCGCCCTGAGCGACAGTAGGTTTATCTTTGGAAATGGCAACAATATGGTGTCTGTTAGTGAACTAGAACCATGAAAGAGCTCAGTCTGTAACTGAGAAATGGAAAATAAGTGTGGTATGATTTGTAGCATTCACATCTGCACAGGAATGATTCTCTCTCGAGGTTACCGAGACAATAACAACACACAGCTTGCCATGTTACGGAGAATGCAGAAAGCACAAATTCCAGTATTTTAGTTACAGTATTACAAAGCACTGACACTGGATTCACTGATTCAATGCCTTCACTGCGGCCTGATGCTCTCACCCACTATGAAGCGTGCGTCCATGTGCCAAGCAGCGTCAAACTGAGCGCAGTGGAGCATGTAGTGTCCTTGCAGGAAACCATTCAAAGAGCAGTACACCACAGCCGACACCACGATGAACAGAGGACACGGCCGTCCTTTATTCAGCAACGAGTAGATGAATGTCCTGGAGAGACAGGAAACAAGAGGCAGAATGATGAGATGGGATTATAGCAGAGCAGATCACGTTCCTATGTGTGACTAAAACAAGCCAAACCAGGTGAAACTGTTATAAAGGTAAATCTATGATAACGATGCTTATCAGNTTTTTTACACTTCCACTCCATAATACTAGACTTTAAGTTGTTTCCTTACTGCAAATGTATGTTTACTGCTAGAGACATGTGTCATGTCATTGATCAGGTTTCATAAAAAACAGCTAAAGACCAACCTCTTCCATGAACACTTAACTAACCCCTAACTTGTCCCCAGTCAAAAAAGAAAGAAAGAAAGAAAGAAATCTGCACTTACACCCACTCTTACACCTCTCCTGTGTGCACTTTGCTCCTCTAGTACTCGATTAAAAATCTCGTAGTGTAGCACTACTTGTATTGTTGTCTGCTTTGCTTGTACTTCCTCATTTATAAGTCACTTTGGATAAAAGCGTCTGCTAAATGATTAAACATATTTAATATATATATATATCTATAACCACAGTCTGTCCTTCTACGTTTCCACATAGTTATGTGCTCTTAGTGCTGAATGGTATGCATGATGGACAGCACAATTTACTTTGCCTGATATTTGCTAGATCAGGTTACACACTTCAGGAATTTGCGTTGCAAAGAAAATGTGGGACAAGGGTACATATTACAGCCCAAAAAAAACAATAAGAGCAGCCTGCCCAGACAGGTTTGCATCAGACTGCTCTGAAAGCTGGCGCCTCTAAAGCCGTGAACTGAACAGATGCGTGCCGGTGACAGTTTTCTGGTTGAGGATAAGCTGATTTAATTTTATGACTCATAAAATTATTATTATTTTTGGATTCTCTGTGTATTACTCCTTCTCTTGTGGTCACATGTAAGCCATCAAAAATGAACCAAAACCAAAAAATATATAATGTGTATATTTAGGGGCCAAACACTGACCAATAGCAATGAGCCAAATTAATGGACATCTATACTTGCTTTTCTTAATTTATTCCTCAGCACTCTTCAATTCTGGCTTCTGATTGGTCAGAAGGAGTTGCTTAAATTTCTACAGAAATCACGATTATATTAACGATCTTGTCAGTTGTTACACTAATGACAGTTACACTAGAAAGTTATCATTTATTTCCTTACAAACGTGGAAGTGATGTTTTTAATAAAAAGGAAATGTTAGAAGGGAACAAATGCACCTTCTGTTCAGACTGAAACGCTTCACTGGGTCTCTGGAATGTAATCTTATCCTGCATCTTAGCCACCAAATAAGTGGCTGCAAACTGCTGTCTTCATTTTTTGGAGGTAAATTCTATATGCCGTTTTTATTTTCAGTGTATTTTATCTGCAGGTTTAACGGGTTTATATGTTTGCGGAGGTTTTTAACACTTAAAACATCTATCCACTTTCTGTACCGCTTATCCTACGCAGGGTCGTGGGGAGCCTGGAGCCTATCCCAGGGGCACAAAGTGGGGGACGGGGTGGCCACCCACTGCAGGGCACAATCTTACTATTGAACACTTTAACACATGTCTTGTGTGTGTGCTGTACAGATGAATGTAATGAAATGGTGTGTGTGTTTGTTTTTGTGCTGTGAGTGTCTGTGTGTACGCACCAGGTTTGCCTCTGTCTGTGCCACAGATAATCATAAAAGTGTACAATAACAGAAGAAGGTCTGAAGCGTTCCCAGCTGTGCGTAATCCGGATCCTACCTGTGGAAGTAGTGCAGGCAGAAGGTCCAGATGAGGACAGTGCGCCCCAGGCTGTGGGAAGTGTCCGTGGTCAGGAGCAGAAGCACAGGCACTAACACAGAGGGCAGTTCCTGGATGAACCAGGCCACCTTGGCCGGCACCATCACCCCGGGAGCGCCGGTCTCCACATAGCGCCCGTACTGCGTGTGCGCTTTCACCTGGCGGAGCAGATACAGAACACCTCCAACGATCTGAGCCCAGCTCAGGATACACACACTCCTCTCCATGCACTGCATGCTGTTACATATCCTCCCTGCTTCTCCTCTTTCCTTCCTACCTTCTGTTCTGGGCCCTCCCCCAGCTTTTTTCTTCCCCAGCTGGAACGCGGGCGGGAACAGTAACCCTACCAGCATTTGTTTGCAGTGCCTAATTCATAGTGCGTTAAAAAAAAAAAAAAAAGTGGTGTTACATGTCTCCCTGGTGAACGTGAACGCGCGTGCGCGCTCCCGAAACTTCTGCAATTAGTGCACGCATAAAGCACGCTTTTCAAAGTAAGACGGCGCAAACACACGCGTAATGTTATATCTGTTATAGCTAGGGTGAATTCACATATATTGTTTTGTTTTGTTTTTTTAATTCCCAGATAGTCTAAGCTTTTCTTCGCCAACTTTTTCTAAACTCCTTAAAATGATCACTATCGTACCTTCAGATAGAATCATGCAGGACTGAGACTGAGATTGGTGTAGGATACACTACTGAGTTCAGTACGATAAAGATGGTTCGAATGATTGGTTTGGTTTAATGGTCACTCTAAAAAAAAAAAATGCTTCTGTGTTAAAAACTGGCCCAGATGACCTCTGTTATATAAAGCTGTTATTATAGTTTGAAGCCTAATTGCTGGCTGGAGTTGGATGGGTTTGAAATGATGACAGTTACACTTTCTATGCACAAATATAGAGAGTTATGTTTTATTTCCTTACAAGGAAATATTAGAGGGACACAAATGCACCTTCTGGTCACTGAAATGATTCAGTGGGTCTCTGGAATTTAACTTGCCATTTGATTCTGTGGTAAGCTGGAATATTAATCTAATTATGAAGTCTTAATATTAATCTATTATGAATTATAACTTATTTGTGTTCTCCAGGGATATATTCATGCACAGTCCCTGGTTCGATCCTGAGCTCAGGTTACTGTCTGTGTGGTGTTTCATGTTTCATGCATGCTCCCTGGCAACACCATTCAAATTAAACATGTGAATTTATCCCTAATGAACAAGCCAGAGATGACGGTTGTGAGGAAAAACTCCCTGAGAGGACATGAGGAAGAAACCTTGAGAGGAACCAGACTCAGAATGAAACCCATCCTCATCTGGGTGACACCGGATAGTGTGATTATAAATAATTCCCTTCTATAACTGTGTACTACATGGACAAATAGTGCACTGGTGCAAGCAGTAAAATTCACTACAGCTTTCACATGAAGTCTGGTTTGCTGAACCTATTCACTGTCCACTGATGGAGACCACAGCCCCAAAGCCACCACAGCAATCACAGTCCCAAGCCCAGTCCCTATTTAGAATTCGAATTTAAAAGCTGTGCAGATTTGGTAAATTTATTGGTTGAATGATATGGGGCAGTCGTGGCCTAATGGTCTGNTGGGTTAAATGCAGAGCACAAATTCCGAGTATGGGTCACCACACTTGGCCACAAAGTCACTTCACTTCACTTCTTATATCTTGATAAGGTTGCCTGTGGTATGATATGCTTCAGGCACTTTTAATGCCTTTATAACTACATTTCCAGTAAAAAAAAAATATGGTAGTTATATATGAGGATACGACACAACGGTAGAAGAACGAGACGGAGAACAAACCTTTGACATTTTAGTGGATGTGAAAATTGATACTCTTAAAAAGCACTGGTTCTGTAAAAAGGTTTGAGTTCTGTATGTGGAAATTTCAGGATTACAAAGCTCTCTTGGCTAGATTAAATAAATACAGTGGTCTACATTTGCCTAATGTACCTTTACAAAAACACCCTAAAGAGATCTTCAGTTTGTCCCTCTGGGGGAATCCTTAACGCAAACATACACAAACCCCACCTTCTTTAGCGAGAAGAGCACAAGAAGATTTCAGTACGTGTTTCCGGAGTCCTGTCTTCATATAAATCAACCCCTTTCTTGGTCTAATCCTGTAATATGATAAGGTTTGTTTTAAAAAAAAAAGTAGCATTCTGGCAGCCTCAGCTGCAGGGTCTGCTGAAATCATCCTGAAAATGATTAAAACAGTAACTGCAAGCTCATGACATGGCTTCCTCAAGGGTGGATTTCGTTTGTCTGTAAACTGTTCCATGATTTCTGGGTGAAAAAAAACAAAACAAAAATGTACCTTTTGGTTAGTCATTTATCTGAAAAAAGGCAAAATATAAAACATATCAAATGAGAGAAGCATACAGCAAGTTAGCAATCCGAAATGTAAGGTGAAAATCAACAGAAAATAGATTTTTGCAATTAACTGGGTCAGTTTTTTGGTTCTTGAAATAAAGACGGAATTGTCATTCTCTTCCTTATTGTGCTCTAAGGGTAAACAAACTTTTGCACTCGAATGTATTGGAAGGAAAGAAGGATTTGGCAAGTAGGTTTGTAGGTTTGAGTTTGTGGATTTGTGTTTCTGGATTTAGGTTTCTGGATTGAAGTTTTTTAGATTTGTAGCTTTGAGTTTACAGATTTGAGTTTGTGGATTTGGGATGTGTGTTTGTAGGTTTGAGTTTGTAGGTTTGTATTTGTTTATTTGAGTTTGTGGATTTGAGTTTGTAGGTTTGAGTTTGTGGGTTTGTGTTTGTGGATTTGAGTTTGTAGGTTTGTATTTGTAGGTTTGAGTTTGTAGGTTTGTATTTGTTTATTTGAGTTTGTGGATTTGAGTTTGTAGGTTTGAGTTTGTAGGTTTGAGTTTGTGGATTTGAGTTTGTAGGTTTGTGTTTGTGGATTTGAGTTTGTAGGTTTGAGTTTGTGGATTTGAGTTTGTAGGTTTGTGTTTGTAGGTTTGAGTTTGTGGATTTGAGTTTGTAGGTTTGAGTTTGTAGGTTTGAGTTTGTGGATTTGAGTTTGTAGGTTTGAGTTTGTGGATTTGAGT
>CM074970.1:14246792-14261348 GCA_037577455.1 Pangasius macronema
ATTTATCCCTCGCTTCTTCTCTACCTAAAGAGAGCGATGCAGCAGCGCTTTAGTGTTTTAGTCTGTCCAGCTCTCTCGCCTCCTCATCTGTACACTCTGCTCAAACACATCGGCTTCCAAAAACATGTCACTTTCATGCTAATGCTAATTCCATGATCACCTGCACTACAGCCACTTTACTTACTTCTGTTGTTGCTCAGCATTTCATCTTTATCTGTTTTTATTTATGTTTTTATTTACTCAAGCTTACTGCCGCTTGAGAGCTGCTGTCTGTATTTTCTGTACATTGTCTATATAGCTTGTATATTGTCGTATAGCTGCACTGCTGCATTGCATTCTGGGACTTTGGATTTAATATGACTCTGAACATCGCTGGAAAATGGTGAGTGAGAAAAGACGTTTGTTTTTAGGAGCTAACAGCGAAATCCATCGTAACTGTTCTAGCAAGACATCAGAGCGACACACAGCCGCTAATCTCTCACACAAATAACACAAACACAGCACCGGAATCACCAAACACATCACAGATATTGTCATATAAACATATTTAATGTGTTTCATGAACTTTAAGAGATGTATTATTGCTAATAACTGTATGAAAGTTGCCAGTATGTTGTTTTTTTAAAAAAAAAGCAGCACTAGTAAAATTATTGAAATTATGTAAACAAAAACGCAATAAAGTCTCAACAAATCTAACGGGATTTCGCCAAAAAGATCCAAAATAGTCGCGGGTTAACATCAGAGTTAGCTAAAGTGACACGGCAACATCACGATTAGCGGCGAGTTCGCTGATAAAACGTATCCTTGTTTACTTTACATGGCTGTAGAATGAATAAATTGATGCCTAGTAGGGTTTATTTTAATGAGATTTATAAAATGTATAATTCATGCGAAAATGTTATTGTTCCCGAATAAACCGTGAGAGTTTTAGGAAGAAGAAATTCACCCAAGAACTGAAACTGTAATTTTTTGCATCATTTATATGAAGTAGTAACATACATAAATATATAGAAACATATGAATATATAATATAATATATATATATATATATATATAAAGTTATATGGAAAACATTCTGTAAATTACACCATAATGAAATATGAAAATATTTTTAGTAAAGCTTGTTTAAAAATGAACGCATACTGCATGTGGCACTGGAAGGACAATATTTCAGAAAGTTTTACTTTTAATTTATGAACTATTTCTGAAAGTGATATAACTGTAAATGGAAAGAAAAAATCCTTATGGACTTCATTCACACTAGACTCATCATAACACGGGATTAAAACGTCTAATACAAAAACAAAAACCATATATTAGTACTAGCTTACTTTACAGTGGTGTATATTAGTGTCGTAATATTCACTGTGCTCGTTTTTGTAATGTTTGGATATATTAGTGTGCAGCCTGTTAGTGCTCCGCGCTGTTTCCCGGTTCACAGTTCATGCTCTAATCCTGAGACGTTTCAGAAAGCTCAATCCTAAATGCAAAATGTACGACGCAAACTCGAGTATAAATCACAGCGTATTCCCAAAAACAAAGTTAATACTTAATAAATTAGTATCTAATTCATAAAATAAAAAAAAACAAATGTTAAAGTATTAGTCATTCCGAAATACATGATATATATCTGATTATGAGTCAGGTGGTAATAAATCAGGGTGATGCTGAGCGTAAAGGTTCAGTCAGGTAAGACGAGGCTAAAGCTGTGTCACGTCGAGTGTATCTGAAACGAACACGTGCTCGTGTGTGAATGTAATATCGACAGAACAACGAAAACACATCCGCACGCATTTCAGTGATGCTTGTTTAATGATTAGTTACAAGCGAGCTTATCTTTGACCGTGTGTATCATTAGGCAGCCATGTTGTGTCGTTAGGCGGCCATGTTGTGTCGTTAGGCGGCCATTTTGAAAACGTTTTTTGTTTCACCCAACGCTAACAAACTGTTTAACCTTGGTCATTGGCTAGAGTTAGTTTTAAGGACTTTTGGTACAAGCTAAAGCTAACATTAATAAACCCCAACATTGTCCAAAAATATATATATATATATATATATTATTTAAAAATATATATATTATACTCACCTAAGAAAACTGTTTAGCGGGAATTTCTTTCAGATTCTAACAATAATCGTATGTACCAATATAATTCTGATAAAAAATATAATATTCTTTTTGTTTTTGTTTTGTTTTTATTTTATTTTTGTAATTTTAAAATTTTAATTTCGTTATTATAATGATTTTTAGCCTGATTATGAATCATTTGTGACCATAGACGTAACTTACGCTGAGGATGCTGGGATTGGGGTTGAATATTATATGCAATATTTTAAACAGACTATACTGGTTATAAATGCAGCCTGGTTAAAATATTGAATATAATATTTAGCAGCAGAAACCGATCCAGTGCTTTCTAATCGTATCAGTTTACTCCTATGTGTCTGTTATAAAACGTCTCCTCGTGGCTCCTGACAGCTATCAAGGCTCGAGTGAGTTAAAACTCTAAAAGCGCACGTGAGCGAGGAAACTAAGAGAAGGACAAGACGAATTTGTTTTGAATTTTAAATTAATACATGCTGGTTAAAACTCTCTCTCTCTCTCTCTCTCTTTCTCTCTCGTTCTCATATAATGTGTTTTTATTTCAATGTCAGTCACGTGACACCAGTAAAGAGTATGATTTCACGCTCACTACTACATCCTGTCAGATTTGCGTTTACTCTTTCATTCACTTTTCTTCACCTTCAGTTCCAACCTCACTTCTTCACCTTCACTCATTCACCTTTTCTCTTACTCTCTCTCAAGCCACCAGCTGGTCATCTATTACTGTCTCTCTTTTTGCTTTTCCTGGGCTTTACGAGTGGCGTGACCGCAGTAGCATGGCGGTATGGGGAGTCTTCATTTTTCCTGAGATGTAGCTATTTTTAGGAAGCATGGAGGCCAGCAGCTGTGAAAACAGAAAGCTGAAAAAGTGGTATTCTTGTTTCCCTTTTCCTCGTCCCAGGGTCCAGGTTCTGTTAGATCCTCTTGGACCGAACAGCTCAGAAGTTGCTGAAGATCTCGTATTTCTTGTTCCAGGCCATAGGGGGCGCTCTCTTGTTAGCCTTCTTCAGCCTGACCTTCTGCCTGGCCTCGGCCGCTGTGGGGCTCAGGTGCAGGCCGCTCGCCCGCAGCGCATCCAAATCCTTCACCGCCTTTTCCTCCTGCACTCCGGGGGCGCTGTTACTCTTACGCTGCTCTGACTCCAACACCTGAGAAGGAAAACGAAGCTCTTCACACAACTGTTTCTTAAATTAATATCTCACACTGAGAAAAAAAAACCGACAATATCATGAATATAGTCAAGTTTATCAAGAAGATTTCAATAAACCAAGTATATTTCCTGTGGTTTGCACAAACACACACACACACACACACACACCTTGTTGCTGGTGTCAGAGCTGCTCAGCTCCACGCTCATCTCTGAAGTGACGGACCTGGAGGAGGCGGAGCTTCCGTGGCTCTGGTGCTTCAGAGAGCCATTTCTGGTTGGTGGATCCGTCAGAGCGAGGTTTGTGATTGGCGGTTGGTCCAGCGAGCCGTTGGGGATTTTGGAAGGAGCCCCAGAGCTGTCTGTGATTGGACAGGTTGAGGTTGGACTCTCTATGAGTGGACCGTCCACACAGTCCTCTGTTAAAGAGAAGAAGAGTGAAACGCTGATCAAAAGCTCTTCAGGTATCAGGGGCCTCTATTTTTAGATAGCAAGTTATTTTCTGATCTCATGAGATTTTGGTGGGCGGAGTTTAGTTTAGACCACGCCCACTGACCAGAGTTATAGCACATAGAGGATTTGGAAAAGATTTGCTCACTGTATTATATGAAAATAGCAAACTAGTTTTCTAGCTACTTTTATTTAGCTAGGCTCCTCCCCCTTACGAACATCTCAACCAGCTACCGTTATACGGATGTTGCTATGGTTACGTATCACCGTATCATCTTTTAATTATATGAATCATTCCTCTTGCAAATCCGTGCTGGTCATTGTTCTTATTTTAATTGAACATAAACTTATTTTAAACATAAATTCAGACTATGGTTACCATGGTTACGTAGTATAAAGAACATTAATGTGTAATGTTTGAACGTGATTCCAGACCTCGGTTTCAAAGTAAGAATTTAACAAAGCAGTCTTTTTTTTGGATAAAAAGCTGAATATCAGCTTGTGTAACTGAAGCGTTGATGCTGTACCGTACCGTTAAGGTGCGCTGTAGTCGGCTTGATGCCGAGTTTCTGAAACAGAGCATCCGTTTCCGGATCCACCACCAACAGCTTGGTCTGTCCTCCTCCACCTCGGATTATCTCCACCACCTCCGAGTGCCTCAGACCCTCAATGCTTCTGCCGTTCACCTGAACACACACACACACACACACAGTCTAACCACCAGGTGGTGCACAAAGCCCTGCCATTCCCACTTCCTCTTCAGCGTTCACTTCCTTGTCATGATCATCACACAGGAGAAGCTGGGAAGATAAGCGCTTTAGACCAGCCTGAAATCAGGACACCTTTCTAGTCCTGATCAGATGGTCCTGGTTTCTCCGAGTGACGATGAGAAGATTTAGATATCATCTCATATTTCTTTCCTGCCATCCTGAATGTTACGGTCACATGGCCAAGGATCAGAAGGATGAACGGATTATGGATTTATTCATTTGTTAAACAACACAACGTGTGCAATGTTTAGCAAATCCAGAGGCTAGCTAGAGACTATAAATGCGATCTTGCTCTGAGTATCCGTGTTTTTCCGAGCCGGAGCGCTGGAACGATTCCGATTTCAGGATACACTTACTATGTTGACACCGCTGACATTTCTACATCTGAGTTTTTTTTCCCCAGAATGGTAGGTTTCCAAAAAAAAAAAAAAAAGAGAGAGAACGAAAGAAAAACCCTTCCAGTTTAAGGCACGCCCACATCGGATACAGATACAGATAGCATCATTCATTGTATTACACCTCTACCCTGTTCCTTATCTCTCTCTGATCCCACACTCCAACCTTCCCTTTCTCTCACCTGGGGTTTCTCTTTACTCGGGGTTAGTTTGTGCTGATCACCTGGATGAGTCTGTCTCCGGGCTGTAGTCCAGATCTCTGCGCGGGTGAATCGGGGTCGACCGAGCGGATGAACTGACCCACACGCTGCTTATCACAGTGCAGGTTAAAGCCGAAACCCTGCTGGTCCTTCAGTATGTGACACAGCCGCGGCCTCAGGTCATGCATCTTCATGTCCTCTGTTCCCGATATCTCCTATAACACACACACACACACACACACACACACACACACACACACACACACACACACACACGTGCGCACACACACACAGAAGCAAACAATAGGCAGTTATTTCACTCTGCATGTTTCTCATTTTGGAGAATATAGCCAGATATCAGATAACTTTGTTATTTGGGTACAAAATCTATTACTGACACAACTAAGGTACAGTAAAGGAGGCGTGGCCTCTGTGCGCGTCAGTCTCAGTAAAGGAGGCGTGGCCTCTGTGCGTGTCAGTCTCAGTAAAGGAGGCATGGCCTCTGTGTGCGTCAGTCTCTGTAAAGGAGGCGTGGCCTCTGTGTGTGTCAGTCTCAGTAAAGGAGGCGTGGCCTCTGTGCACATCAGTCTCAGTAAAGGAGGCGTGGCCTTTGTGTGCGTCAGTCTCAGTAAAGGAGGCGTGGCCACTGTGTCTGTCAGTCTCAGTAAAGGAGGCGTGGCCTCTGTGTGTGTCAGTCTCTGTAAAGGAGGCGTGGCCTCTGAGTGTGTCAGTCTCAGTAAAGGAGGCGTGGCCTCTGTGTGTGTCAGTCTCTGTAAAGGAGGCGTGGCCTCTGTGTGTGTCAGTCTCAGTAAAGGAGGCGTGGCCTTGTGTGTGTCAGTCTCAGTAAAGGAGGCGTGGCCTCTGAGTGTGTCAGTCTCAGTAAAGGAGGCGTGGCCTTGTGTGTGTCAGTCTCAGTAAAGGAGGCGTGGCCTCTGTATCTGTTATTTGAGTTCAGAGATTTGAGTTTGGGAATTTATGGACTGTAAACAGACACTTTATTTCCCTGCCCCTTTAGAGACATTCTAATTGAATTCATTTTGAAGTAGAATGGAGTAAAAGCCCTTGAGTGGTTCACATGGATGTGTGTGTGTGTGTGTGTGTGTGTGTGTGTGTGTTTGTGTGTGTATTCTTATATTCTTTCCCTAAAGAAAGAAGTTAAACACACCCTGTACAGGACATTCTCTAAGACACGATGTCACTTCCTGTCCTCAAACAATACAGGGGTGGGAACAATTTTAATCCCATGGGGCACGCACACACACACACACACACACAAACAAAGAAAGGAACAGGAGGACGGTGCCTCAGATATGTGTGTATGGAGTCATGAGGGCTAAAGAGAGTAATCTAATCTCCAAAGGTTTTAAAGCTACAAACGTCCCAATCTTACAAACACAAACACACAAAATACTCCTCCTGACACTTCTGGGGGAAAAAACAACAAGAAACCAAACACCAGAGCACACACTTGAGAAACACGGAGCAGGAAACTGAATATCAGGAACATGTCATTCACTAATCTGTAGCCCTGAGGCATGTGACATGAGGTTTAACACTCATTAGGCGTTGTTGTAGTTAGTAACGTTCCTGTAAATGAATAATTTGTTAATAAAATACTACTCGGAATATGCTATCTGATTTTCCATGACACAAAATAATAAACAGGAAGTGGTTGTAGTTTATATTAAAATGTGTTGATATCAAGATAATCAAATTGACCTTAAGCTCCGCCCTTCATAGAACGGATAATTTATTTGAAATAAACAGAGAGTTATTCCGTTAGTCAGCTTTACATTTCTAAAAAAAATATTCTCAATATTTCTCAAAATATATATTTGAAATATATTGTTCTTCCGTGGGTCCAAGAACTGTATTTTTAAAGCTTGTGTGTTGCTATGGATTCCGCATTTATTTATTTACAATAAAACACAGTTAAAGTAACAAAGCTGTAGAGAAAAAGAAGGAGAAAAATAGAAAAACAACTCCGGGCTCCGGACAAAGAGTATAAAGTGTGAGGGACAGAGAGAGATAAAGATGCAAATAGAGAAATGAGGATGGAGAGAGAAAGAAACAGAGAGAGAAAAAAAGAGAGAGGGATAGAGAGGGAGAGGTGCAGAGACAGAGAGAGAGAGTGAGGTGGAGATAGAGAAAGAGATGTAAAGACAGAGAGATGGAGATGGAGAGAGAGATAGAGAGAGCTTGAGATAAAGAGAGAGATGAGAGAGAATCAGGATAATTCTTTAGTCCATTCTTTAGATTTATTTCTTTTTCATGTTTGTCAGGAGTACTGAGCTACATGAATGAGTGTGTATTGGTGTGTGTATTGGTGTGTGTGTGTGTGTGTGTGTGTGTGTGTGTGTGTGTGTGTTTTGGGGAAATTGCTTCCATTCTTGGCTGCCAGTATTTACTATAGATGTGAGAAGAGCACTTTGGCTGCTGTTTGGGTTTAAAACAGTTGAGCAGACTGTGTAGCAGCTGGAGAACAGTGTGTGTGTGTGTGTGTGTGTGTGTGTGTGTGTGTTTGTGTGTGTGTGTGTGTGTACAGCATGGTTTTTACTCTGTGGGTTTGGCATTCTTTTATTTGTTTCAGTATAAATAAGTGTAAAAACCATGACTGCAGAGCTCCATTTTGGTTCGTGATGAACTGCTCTCGCGTTCGTGTTCATGCCACAGCAGGACTGTGCGATCGGAAGCTGCAGGTATTTCTGTCCCCACAAGGCCACAATGATCACATAACCACATAATCCTATTATTACAGGAACATTCGATCCCCATAAACAGATAACCTTTCCTTTTTCCGTCTCAGTTTGCTCTATAAGCCATGAAGGAAACAACACACAATCACTGCAAGTTCACTTTCAGCAGTGAAATAGGACCATAACCAAGCACACACACACACACACACACACACACACACACACACACACACACACACACACACACACACTTTATATTTTCCTTTTTGAGAAGAATTGATGAACTTTGCTGCATGATGAATTTCTATGCCTCCTTCGCTGAGACTGACACACACAGAGGCCACGGTTAAGGTTTTTAAAGTATAAAGTAAACGTACTGAACACACTGCCAGCATTCTGACTGAATAAGAAATCTTTCACTGAAGTTCTACTTCACATGTTGTGGCTCACGTTCTCTGGATTGTAAAGGCTAAATTTAGGTGTCTGGGAAGTGGACGCTCTCCAGGGTGGGTCGAGGTCTGCTTCCTGGACTTCCTGTTATACACTCTAGTTCACTGGATTGTTTTGTGATAGAACTAAAAACAATCAAACACTTTCAGAGAGTTACGATCTCCGTGATGGGGGTCTTTTCTGGTGTTATTGTGACCCGAAATCAATTTTACTTTCATTCCAGCGTCACGTTAACAGATTTAGACTGAATTGACGTAAAGCGACTTCATCCCCACAGCGCTGGTGCTTCCTGAATGCGAACAAGTAGCGTCCTACAAACATGTGGGGATTTTCTGCAAACCATGATCCACGATTTTCGAAGTGAAAAGAAGTAAACACAACCTCTTCAGCAAACTTCACAACACAAACTGCCTTGCACAGACATGGTCTGCATGGAAGAGTCATCAGAAGTACCTGTGACCTCATGACAAAAGTGAACGTAAAAAGTAAATTCAACTCTTGCCACAATCACCAAAGGTAATTTGGTGTTTGAATATTGGAATATTATTTGATTAAAGGAACAGATTAAGTACAGATTAGAGATCCATTGCTTGACATGAACATTTAGTCACCTAACTATACATTTAAACTTAAAGGATTCTGGGAAACGGATGCCACTGTTGCTCCAAAACATCAAGAAATGCCACTACACTCTGAGGAAAGTGAATAAGTAAGAAATAAGTAGAATAATGTTATATCTTTGGAGCCTTTAATCCTGAATGTTTCACAGATGCAACATTGGAGACAATCCATCAGCACCTCCAAAAAACTGGTAGATGATCGATGTTTAGGGTCCAGGTACCAAAGGGTGCTACAGTACTCAATTTAGCTTGGGTCCTGGTAAGACTAGAACTCGCACAGCAGCTGCAGAACCTTGTAGCTGATACAAACACGATAAACACACACACACACACACACACACACACACAAAACTACACACACAACTACACGTCCTAGAGAGATTTCCTGTTGTGTTGAAGTAGCTTTAAAGAATACCACTCCTGGAAGCTATCTTTAGAGCCCGATCAGTAATCTCTTCATTGTTGGATTTTTTTTGTTGGACTTCATTGTTTGTGTGTGTGTGTGTGTGTGTGTGTGTGTGTGTGTGTGGGTGTGTAAGAAAGGTACTTTGGCTCTAATTCCATTTTACAAGAATATCACTCAGCCCTTCTGAGAAAAAAAGGCTTACCAGTGATATGTAAACAAGAAGACACGGCTATTTTCATCTCGTTATTTTAGTATCTTTTCCTGATTCTTATCTCTTATTTCTATCTTGTCCTTTTGTTCTCTGTGCTAGGTGTGTGTGTGTGTGTGTGTGTCTCCGTGTCTTAGTCCCATGTCTAATTTAGCAAACTAAATTCACCGAACTGCTTTTAACCTCATGAATTCCATTTGCAATCTTACTTTTTGCCATGTAGATAAATGGAAAAATGATTAAACGCAAACTCTGAAGTAAAATGGGCCAGAGAAGATTCAATATTGCGTCAGAACCTGTTAAAGAGCTGATGATTTGAAGATTTGGTGGACGAGTTTGCATATCATGGAGGCTACTTATAATTGATTATAACTGAACACTCATAATTGATTTTATTTAGCATGTGTTGGTTTGCGAGGCAGTCAGGCCTCTATGCAATGGTTCTTGTGTAGTTGGGTGTGGAGTAGGGACCTGCTTAGGTTCCTGCCCAGGATTTACTAATCCGTCCCTGACCCATGGTCTTACCTTGTTGTCGGTGGTGACGATGATTTCCATTACACTGGTCTCGTCTGATTTTTTTCTGCTGAAAGAAGTAGTAATGGAGTTGGATGGTGATTGAATGATGGAGTTGGATGGTGATTGAATAATAGAGTCATAGGGTGATTGAGTATTGGAGTTGGATGGTGATTGAGTGATGGAGTTGGATGGTGATTGAGTAATGGAGTTGGATGGTGATTGAGAGATGGAGTTGGATGGTGATTGAGTAATGGAGTGGGATGGTGATTGAGTAATGGAGTCGGATGGTGATTGAGTACTGGAGTTGGATGGTGATTGAGTAATGGAGTTGGATGGTGATTGAGTAATGGAGTCATAGGGTGATTGATTAATGGAGTTGCGTGTTGACTGAGTGATGGAGTCTTCTGGTGATGGAGTGACAGATTGGCCTGGTGATAGTGGAGTGGAATTTTGTGCTGATGGAATAATGGAGTCACCGGGTAATGGAGCAATGGAGTCAGGTGGTGATGAAGTGGTGGATTTGGGCATCAGTGACGGAGTAATGGAGTCAGAGAGCGAATGAGTGAAGTCTCGTGGTGATAAAATGATGGAGTCTGGTGGCGATGGAGTGAGGGAGTCACGGGACAATGAGGAGAAGCTCAAGGTGGCAGAAGCGAGGGAAGACGAGGAGGTGCGAGGGGACAGGAGGCAGCTCATCTCCACGGCCAGGTCCTCGGTGCAGGGCAGAGAGTGGAGGAGCAGAAACTCGTCCGTCTCTCGATCCACCACCAAGAGCCTTGTCCTGTTCTCCACCTCCATGATCTTCTGAACCACCTGATGGAGGGACAGAGAGAAATGTGTGAGAGAAATGAAGAGAAGAGACGTCCGTGTGAGAATAGTGTTAAAAATAGTGGAAAAGAAAAGAAATAAAAGGAGAGGAATAAAAGGTGATGGAAGAAATGGACAGAATGGAAGAAACAGGATTGCAGGGGAAATCAAAAGAGGGGAGTGAAAGGAAAAAGGGAGAAGATGGAGAAGGAAGAAAGAATGAAGGAAGATCAGGGGAACGGAAAAAAGTCGAGGTGAATAATGTCGTTAGGTTAAGGAACTTTCTTCACGTGACACGGGGTCTGTCTGAAAAACTTCATCACACATTAAGCCTCAGCAGCGAGGATAACTGTTAGTTTATAAATAATTTATAACAGTGTATAATATAAAGCCAGTTTCTAAACAGCCAGGGGGCAGAAAAAAAAGCCATCAGACCGGTTCCTCATGCATAAAACAGGTAAGCTGTGTGATTAGCATAACGTTACAACTGTAACTGCGCCAATGCTAACGACTCACTGTCTGAGGTGTTGGTCACTATGGTAACATTTACTCTGAGAAGAGACAAGAAGACAAGCGATGAGATGAGAAGAGCAGAGAAGAGACAAGAAGAGAAGAAAGGAGAAAGGAAGAGAAGAGAAGACAAGAAAAGAAGAGCAGAGGAGAGAAGGACATAAGGGAAGAGACACATAATAATGATAATAATATATATATATCCATATAAGAAAAGAAAAAGAGAGTAAGTCAGAGGAAGACGGAAGAAACAGAGGATCACAGAGAATAGAAGCTGGGAAGGAAAACATGGTCACAACAGAAGAAAAGGAGAGAAGAAGAGAGGAGACTGTGTGTTGAGGTGTGGTTAAAGTCGCTGTACTCGCCTGCTGGTGTGAGTCCTTCTCCACGTTTTCTCCGTTCACCTCCACCACGCGGTCCCCGGAGCGAAGCCCCGCCAGCTCTGCAGGAGATCCCGCCTCGATCCTGCGGATGAACTGTGCGCCGCTGCTGCGCTCTCCGTGCAGGTGGAAGCCGTAACCGCGCTCGCCTTTGGTCAGGTAGCACAGGCGGGGGCGCAGATTCCTCTCCTCCATCTCCTTCTGCACACTGTCAGCCTTCATCATCATCATTGTCGTCGTCATCACTTCCACCTCCTTCTCCACTGCCTCTCCGCTCAGATAATCCACCAGGACATTATTAACCCCAACGTCTCCACGGCGCCTCCCAAAAGACCTTTAACCCCGAACTGCTCAGCTCTGTCCTGTCTCGAATGTTGGAGAAATGCGAAAGTGTGAACTGAGTAAGAGTCGTTCTGAGTTAAAGAAAAATATGTCCAAGAAAAGACTGGGGGGAAAAAAAGCTTACAGGATTGTCAGTGTAAAACTAAACTCTTAATAAGCCAAATAATAATAATAATAATAATAATAATATTTCTAATAATATTAAACACTAGACTATAATATCTCTAACTTCAGTGCTCCTTCTGCATCACTCCTTTAAACTGGAGTTTGCAAGACGTGGCTCGTTCTCAATCCTTTTCTCTCTCTGTTTTTTTTTTTTTTTTTTTGGAATAAGCTCCTCTCACAAGACTAGGCTATATACCAACTTAAATCAGCAGTACACCAGAAACATTTTAAACCCACCAATGCGCACGGGACAGGTGCTTCACCTCCTACACCTTCCTCCTCCTCCCCCTCCTCCACCTTCCTCCTCCCCCCCCTCCTCCTCTTCTTCCTCCCTTCCTCCTTAAAAAAAAAAACTAATCAGCTAGCAGTCACTGATTAATATTCATAAAGTACAACCTTACATTAAAAGGAAGGCAAGAAGTAAAAATGAACTGGCGATTTGTTCACAGAAACTGAACGCAGGCGCACACGAAGAGAAAAATATCCCAGAGTCCAGAAGCTGTTGAAGGGAAAGCAGGAAACCCGAGCTCAGTGATCCCTGAGGAAGAGAGAGAGAGAGAGAGAGAGAGAGAGAGAGAGAGAGGGGATTGGCCAGCGATCTGTTCCCATGATAAGATCTCATAACACATCCAACCGGAACTCTTCCTCTTCCCACTTTCCAAGTGAATGACTCCGGAATGTTCCTTGTTGGATGCCGTTTAGGATGTAGGCTCTACTCTATAAGATCAAGCCTTGGGTTTATATTTTTAACCTCTAAACAACTCATAGCACCTTAAAGTGTTCTTTGGTTTGTGCTGTTGGGAGTCCAAAAAGCTAGAACCATGAACTATCCAAAGCACCCACAAAGAGGTTATGATGAGGTTGTAAAGAGGTTGTAGCGAGGTTAGAATGAGGTTATAATGACATGTACACCCTAAAAACAAACAGATTCAGGAGAACCTGTTGGGCTTTTATTTTCAGCTTGTCTCAAAAATATGTAAGAAGTGTTAAAGGTTCAGAGGAACCATGTAGCAAACATTCTTCACACATGAAAGATCTCAAAAACAACATCGGACTCCTAAAATTTTTTTAAAAAGTTAACCCTTACATGCTTAGTGTCCACATTTATGGACAGTCAGTTTATGACTATATATTAGGAATATATAAGATGAATCACTTGAGCATTATTGTACATTAATGCCAGCTTCTGGAGCTCTCTGGATTATCATCTTTACTCACTTTCCATGTAAAGTCAAAAGATTAATAACAGAAGAATGAAAGTAAAATGGTTTTTGTGCCAGACTCTACTGATCACTTTACACTTTTAAAAACTAGATTTGGTAGATTTCGTGTTGTTTTTCCTAAACTGTATAAATTTGTTATGATTAGAAATTATATATTCGAATATTTTTGTCTTTTAGACCTGAATATTAAAAATTTGGGGCATTCATAAGCTTTTTTTTCACTCGTGGTCAGTCCGTTTACTTTTTAATATAGGAAATATTTAGACCGAATATTACAAAATTGATATATCATCCAGTTTTAAGAGGAAAAAAGATAAATAAAAGATATATAAAAGAAGCGTTAAGTCTTCGGTTTGTCCTTTAAGGCTAAAATCTTTATTAAGAGATTGAGGCTCTTTTTGAGATGATTCATGTTTTAAAGGTTCCAACATATTTTCTGAGAAAACGTGAGAAAAAAACCCAAATATCCTCCAGACTCTGTTTGTTTTCAGGGAGTACGCATCATTATTTATGATATTTACCTTATGTAGTGACCTAGGGAGTAGGGATCCACCTGGAATTTGGTCATTAAACTGTGCAGAACATACAGAGCTTTCTCTGTGTGTGTTTCCAGTGTGTTATCAGCCATATGTGTGTGTGTGTGTGCATTTGGGTGTTGGTTGAACTTTCATATTGTAGTTCTACCGCCCTCTAGTGAAACTGCTTCATGTGTGTGTTAGCTACGCCTTCACTCAAAGGATATAATACAGGAGGGTCCAAATATGGCAACATTTTTCTTTATGATTTTCTTTTCATTACATTGCTTTTGTGGGTTTTTTGGGAAATGACTGCGACATGGTGCTACAGTCACACCGGCAGGCTTAAGAATCGCTTCCTTCCTTCTGCTGTCGCCCTTCTGAACTCCGCCCTAATGCTCACCCACGCAGAAAAAACAAAAAAACTTGCTCTTTGATTTGTTTATTACTACTGCACTCTTCTGCATAACTTCACAGCTTACTGCTGCTGTCCAGAACCTTGGGGCAGTCGTGGCCTAATGGTCTGCGAGTCGGACTTGTAACCCGAAGGTGAACCTGAAGGTGGTGGGTTCGAGTCCCGGGTCCGGCAGGGATTGTAGGTGGGGGAGTGAATGACCAGCGCTCTCTGCCACCCTCAATACCACCAATGAGGTGA
>CM074970.1:14261448-14271956 GCA_037577455.1 Pangasius macronema
CTTGGATGGGTTAAATGCAGAGCACAAATTCCGAGTATGGGTCACCACACTTGGCCACAAAGTCACTTCACTTACTTCTACCGTAAATACTTAGATTTAACTCCTCATTGAGTTTGGAGCGCAGAACAAAGGTTGCAGCACAGATGGATGTCTTTCAGTCTCCAATCCTATCAAATCAAATCCTGATTTTTCACAAACAAATTAATAAAAAAAAAAAAAGGCAGAGGAGTCCGAGGAGCTCCACACATGAGAGCTGCACTATTTTCATTAAAATGGTCATTAGATTCCAGTTGATATAGACACAGTAACAGCGATACACCGGTGGGTTATGATTTCCAACATCGCAAACAGAATGAGAAGAATCACAGACTCTCTCTCCGCTTCCCAGCTGTGATTCACGGACCGCTCTGCGATCGCACTTTGAGAACCGTGACCTTAAAGGTTTCTGATCGCTTGTGGAAAACTGTATAAAAGAAAGGTGATGTGTCTAGAATGATGGGAACTCTCCATCACCAAGGACGAACGAATTAATATCCAGAGTGCGTCGCAGGTTTGTGATCAAATCTCTAAAATTATTAAATGAGAAATTACTATAAATGTATAATTACAGGTTTCTGCTCATCATTTTATTGAATAACATTTTGAAATACTTAATAAACTAAACATACGGTTATAATATTTAAGCTACAGCTAGCAAATAAATAAATAAATAAATAAAACAGTAAATGTAGTTGATTATCCAGGAATGTTCAAATGGCCGCCATGACAGCCAACCACATACCTCAGTTTGGAATGACTCCGCCCCCCTCAAATAAGCCCCGCCCCCATAGTTTGAGGGTGGAAGTGATTTATTCATTCCTGCATCTTCAGCAACTGTTTTTTTTCCTGGTAAGGGTCATGGTGGGTCCGGAGTCTATCCCTGAATCACTGGCCATGAGGCGGGAATACACCCTGGATGGACACTGTGGACACACACACACACACGCACACGCACACACACTCCCATTCCCACCTAGGGGGCAATTCAGAGTAGGCCATAAGTAGAAGTGATGCATATTTTCACGTGAGATGTAGATTTGGAAATGTGCACCATCATTTATTTACAAAAGAGATTGAAAATGAGGAGTTAGTGTGTGTGTCTGTTTATGGAAAAGATTTTGTTACTGATTAGCTAAATCAGTGCAGCACTGGCACAAAGCACTGGCAGTGTGTGTGTGTGTACAAAATAAAATCAATGCTATCTTATTCAGTTTTTTTTATTAAAAGTAAAAAAAACAATGTACAATAAACAGACATCTATATGAGAGAAGACTATTTTCTGAAATGCCTTTTGTTTTGAAAATATTCGAGGATAAAGTCTGTCTTCTCGGATTCATTCCCGATGATGTTCGGTTTATTATCAGCGTTTACGCGCTGTGGTTCTTCTCTGTACCCGAGGACACGGTGCAGTCTTCTCTCCATCTCTCTTCTCTTCTTTTCTCCTTCCCGCACACGGCGCTTTCGTCCTCGTCTTCACCCCCGCCTTAGCCTCTTGCTGCGATTCATCTCTTCGCACTTTTCTGTCCTTCTGTGACACAGAGAGAGGAACGGTGAAGAGCTCCTCTTTGATCTGTAGCGTCGACACCTCCGGTTTCATTTCAGGGCTCTTTCGCAGTTTAGCAGGCTCTCTGGGAGATAGGGGAGAGCCAGGTTTGGGCCTGCGGGATGGTGAGGCAGTGTGGGCGGAGGGACAGGTGTCCTGGTTCAGACAGGTGGAGCACAAAGGTGAGATGGGTAAACAGACCTGCTGCCCGAAACCCACCAACAACCAGTTTATCTCACTCCACAGATCTCTACAGGACAGGGAGAGAGAGAGAGAGAGAGAGAGAGGGAGAGAGAGAGAGAGAGAGAGAGGGAGAGATTTTCATTATTTCACAAGACAGCATGACTTTAACAGGCAGTAATATAGAGTTAATAATGACAAAACAGACGTCAGAGTGGATAGCGCGAGTCCAGAAGGAAAACTGGTTGTAATTATGAATGAACTGTTAAACGATGACATGTTTCATGCTGTCAGTCCGATCCTGAGCTCGGGTTATGGCCTGTGTGGAGTTTCACATGATCTCCGGTGTCCATGCGGGTTCCCCCGGGGTTCTCCGGTTTCCCCCTGCCTCCCAAAAACATGCTGGTGAATTGGCGACTCTAAATTTCCCCCAGATGTGAACGAGTGTGTGAACGAGTGTGTGGTTCCATGTGATCTGTGATGTACTAGCATCCCATCCACGATTTATTCCAAATTGTTACGCATTGTTTTTTTTTTCCCTTCCCCCTACCCCTACATTTCTGGATACCTTGGTAGCCACTCCTCCAGCGCTCGTCGGGTCTCCTCTGGGTTCTTGGTGGTGGCACGAGTCCATCCCAGTCTGTTAGAGATCCGGTGAACGTGTGTGTCCACTCCTGAACGCATACACACGCAGACAAACACATTCATGAAAATGGTTACGACGTCACTGATTACAAAACCCGCTCTGAGAAAGTCCTCGCTTCCTGCTCACCGATGCCGGAGACCTGTTTCCAGGCGATGGCCATGGCCAGGTGGGCCATCTTGGGGCCGACCCCGGGCAGACGCACCAAACCCTCCAGCGTGTCAGGGATATCACCTCCAAACTCACGGTGGATCATCTCCGTCGCCTGCTTCAGGTACTTCACCTTCGTCTATGTGTTTGTGTGTGTGTGTGTGTGTGTGTGTGTGTGTGTGTGTGTGAGTGAGAGACATAGCCCCATCAGAAACATTTACAAATACACAGAATGTGTACAGAGATATATACGAAGTCCCAATTTTTTTTTTTTTTTCAGAAAGCATTACCTTCCAGAAGCCCACGGGGTAGATCAGTTTGCCCAGTTTGTCCTCGTCCATTTTGAGGATGGAAGTCACGCTGAGGTCGTGTGCACGCAGTCGCTCCATGGCTGCAGCCGTCACCTGATCCTTCGTCTGACTGGACAACATCAGAGAGACCAACACCTGATAACGCATCACCTGAAAGAGAGAGAGAGAGAGAGAGAGAGAGAGAGAGAGAGAGAGAGAGAGGAAGATGTTACAGATCCCCAGAATGACTCTTTGCTGATTCGGGGAAACGTGGAACATTAGGTCCATTTCATTTCTCACTCAAGTACTCCTTTAAAAGTACCAGCTCAAAGATATCTGGGTTCAATTTTAGCTTAAATCGGGCGCCATTATGCAAGAGGTCAATTGTTTCGCGAACACCTCGGGTGGAGCCTGGGGGTCGTAGCACTTCTCCGCCCCCATCTGGTCCACCGGAGCGTCCCGTCCACTCCGCATCTCCCTGATGAAGGACAGCTGCCTCCTCCAATCAGGCGGCTCCCAGCGCTCTCTCTTGACGCAGGGTAACGCCTTGTCTTCATACTCCACTTTAACGTGGCCCCTCCTCAAGGTGCAAGATGATCTTGAAGGGGCGTGGCCATCTCCAGGGTCTTCCTTAGGTTCTGCTAAATTACGAAGCACACACACACACACAAATTAAGTCAGTGGTTGTCTCAATGGTGGTGCAAAGTACTGTAAGTTTGACACATTATACAAAGCAACAGTCAGTAAGTGGAGCTAAAAAAAATAGTCAATGAGAGGAAGTAATAATAAGGTTCATTCTTAATGTTCATTCTTAATAACTGATTTTAAGTCATTTTTAATTCTTAAACATCAGCCCACCTGTGACGTTTGGCTTTTCTAAACCACAGTGCCCATGTGGAGACCCCTCTGTTTGAGAAATGGTACGTTCCTCGTCTGGTTCTTCTTTAATTCCTGCAGAACTTTCCTCCACCATTCTGCACCTTAATCTCCTGAGTGCTCTTCCTTTCTGGAAAGTTCTGGCTGCTGTATCAGCTTGTGAAGGATCTGCCACGACTTTTCCATCACTGCTGAAATAACGCGAGCTCGTTGTCATTGATTTTATTAATATTATTATTATTTTATCCCTCTGAGGTGTGCACGCGCAAACAGCACGAACCGCCCAAAACATCAGGCCACTAAACCGGAAGTGGTCGAGTTACTCATCATGCACCAAACAGCCATGCCTGAATAAATAAATAAATAAATAAAAATTATTATTATTTACAAAGCAGTCAATCTTGACAAACTGGCTGTGTGGCAGCTTCACATCCTGCTGTGTAAAATTATTTTTAAAAAATCATTTAATTTTTTTTAAATAATAACAAACACAGGAAGATGCCACACACGTAGTTACTTAGCAACCGAGCTACGTGTAAAATGAACCCCACAAAGTCTCCAAGAGTTATATAATAATCCACTCTATCCGCAAATCTAATCTACTTCAGCGTCTGTTGACTTCCGGAAAGCGGCACCTTGGAGAACTACAATTCCCATGACGAATTGCGGAAGTGGAATTGCGGAAGTGGACGTTCTCGTTTATTTATTTATTTTTTTTATGTAGAATTTGCAAGCAATATGGAATATTAACTCCAAAAAAAGAAGATTTAATACAATATAAAATTACAAAGCACTGACTCTGAGGGATTTTTTTTTAAATTAAAATGATAATAAAAATTATTCAAACAAAATATATTTCTAATAAATATACAAATCGCATTTGATGGGTTTTCAAAAACTAAAAAAATTACATTTATGTTTTTTTCCCTTTTTATAATTTTGAGTGATTTGAAGTAAATAAAAGTGATTATTTTAAAACTACAGTAACCCAGAGTGAGGACCGGAAGTGCATTTCTTTAGTAAACATGACATCCGGTTGGAGCAGGGGCTGATCGGCTGGTTATTTTTTTGCTGATTTGCACGGCTTGAAGAGACTTAAATGCACAAACTTTGTGCGATTTGCTGCTTTGAGAAGGTCCAGCGCGTTCCTGACACAGCTTGATGAACCAGCTGCTTCCTTTCACAGCCCTGCGGTGAGAAATCCTCAGTGAGCTTCTGGCTTGTTTTTCTGCAGGTTTATTTACTCTGGCTTGTTTATTTGATGCCTGCACCACTGAGACTGTGCGGATCATGAAGCAGGCATGTCTTAGACTGAGATTTAAATGTTCTTGTGGGTAAAAATGTTTAAAAACGTGTATATATCAGACATTCTTGACATTTGAGACCTTTGGCATTAGTGCATTTAATTTGTAATAATAACAATAACATCATAAATTTATGACAAACTCAGGATAAAGAGTCTGTAATCTGTAATTAGATCTTAATAACTCAGCAGTTTTTATCTGTGATTTATGAGCTCTCTACCTGCACACGTGATGAGGTTCAATTGCCTACGTGCATGACGACGAAGAATAAGCCACGCCCATTCATATGACCCCTCCCATGACTCCTCCCCTTTCTTTAAAAAGCTGTTTCATTTGTAGTAATTATCCTTAAACCATTCAGCCAGTTGAGTGTATCTGTATCTGTTTCGTACTCCAGATAACCGTTTGTTATTCTTAATTCCTAATTAAGTACAAATGGGCGTGGTTTAAACTGGAAATTTTATATTTTAATTAAAAATGAGTCCTAACCCTATGCCCTTGGAAACACTGGAAGAAAAGCAGATGTAGAAATGTGAGCAGTGTCAGCATGGTGTGTGAGGTCTGGGTCTGACAGTTCCTCAACCTCAGCTACATCACTCCAGTTCATAATCGCAAATAAACAGGAGATTTGTGTGGTGATTTTTTTTTAACCCCCCTCACAGTTATTATTTTAGTAGGGACTTGCCAGTGATATTTTCTAACAAATGTAGTTGGTTCTGTTTCTCAAAATATAAGCAAACTAGTAGCCTAATTATAGTCTAAGTATATAATAGACTAAGCCACTGCAACCCTGAACAGGCAGAGACTAAGGATGTGGTGACTGTATTGTGCAGCACCACATTTTTTTGAATGAACATGGTCTTCGTTTGTGCCACGAGCTTCATATCTGACTGCTCGCTCTCTCACACTCCCTCAATGTTTTTATCGTGTCCCACGGGATCGCAGTCCTGATCCACTCCTTGAGTCTCAATCGGATGCCCTGCAAACCTTACTAAAATAAAAAGTAAATAAAATAGTGTGCCTCCTATCTGTGTAGAAAACATTACCTGTTCATTCTGAATAATGTATTTGGTTGTACTACAGCCTTGGCACATTAGGTGTCTAAAGTTTGCTTCTTTTGTTTTGTACCAAGCTAATATAGCTAACAAGTAATGGAAGCTTATCGCTACCAGTTTAGTGTTGTAAAAACTGCATGTGTAAATTATCACTCAAACAGAAGTGCTGGTTTTTGACGCTGTGTGATGCACTGGTATAAAAATGGACAAAAGGACTTTTTTTTTGACAAATCTGAAGAAAAAAAAAAACAGTTGTAGTTTCATATCAATGGCAAATGATTTACTTTGCCAGAGCATACGTTGGTGTCACTGAGTACCAGAATCAGACTCAGGAAGGAGGCGTGTCCTAAAGGCAGCATCATATTTTAAAAGCGAACATATTTATAAACATAACTACAAAATCCTTTCAGTTGTCATATTAGCTAGTTGGCTAGAGCTATAAGTAAAATTTATGAACATTTCATGAATAATAAATGCAAAATCCTCTGAGAAATCCTGTCAGTTAGCTCCTTTTAGCTAGTTGAGTAATGCTAGTAGTAAAGATGAAAACTATGAATATAACTACAAAATCCTCTCAGAAATCGTGTCAGGTTAGCTCCTGTTAGCTAGTTTTCTACAGTTAGCAGTAAAAACTATGAACATTTATGAATGTGTCTTAAAAATTCTTTACGAAATGCTCTCAGGTTAGTGCCTGACAGCTAGCTGGCTGTAATAGGTTTTAAAATTTCCTGTCAGGTTAGCTAATGTTAGCTAGAAGGCTAATGTATGTCAGGTTAGTACCTGTTAGCTCATGCTAGCTAGAACATTTAAGAATGTGACTTAAAAACTCTCTCAGAAATCCTGTCAGTTAGCTAATTGGCTATTGTGAACTTAACTACACAATCCTGTCAGAAATCCAGCTTTTTGGTTTGTGTGAATTATGAACATTTGTGAATATAACTACCAAATAGTGCTGTGTTAGCTAACATCAACTCATGCTAGCTACCTGGATAGTGTTTGTCTTAGAAATCCTGTCAGGTTAGCTTTGTTAATGCAAACTAGCTAGTTGGCTAGCTTATTTATAAGGAAAACCATTTATGAAAGCAATTCTTGTCAGGTTAGTGCATGTTGAAACCATGACCAGAGATTGTATGAGTAGTAGAGATGTTTAACTTGTTGAAATAGGTTTTATATTTATTTATTTATTTATTTATTTATTTATTTATTTATTTTTGGTCCTCTCTCAGGAAGTCCATCTGAGCGCTGGGATCATGAATAAGCAGCCCAGTAAGGAGTCTCTGAAGGACAAGCTGAAGGGGGTGTTTGGACTCACGCCGCGGATCCCCACCAAACAGTCCGAGAGCAAGACATCTGAATTCATCATCACCTACGACATCCTGAAGGTCAGAGGAGTGAAGAAGTTTCACCTTTTTTTTTATAGGGAATCATTGTGATGGAGAACATTGTGAAGGAGATGGAAAGCTCTGTAACGTGTGTGTGTGTGTGTGTGTGTGTGTGTGTGTGTGTGTGTGTTTAGGAGCTAGCTCCGGAGTGCGGGCTGAGTAACAGAATCCGGGCCATCAACCATGTGTGTGACCTTGCGAAGTCCAAAAAGTTCGAAGAGGTGAGATTTCGTTACATTATGGACGGTCATGTTGTCAAAAGGGGGCGTGTCTGCTGGTCCTCAGTCCAGTGGGTGTGTCTTTGTGCCCATACATGTCTTCAAAGACACACCCTTTAAACAACTAGCTACCTGGCACTCAAAAATAGCTTAAATATCCTGTCAGGATAGCTCACATTAGCTACGTGGCTACTTTTAGCTGTGAAAAGTAGGAACGTTTATGAATATGATTTAAAAATCCATGTCACGTTGGCTCATGTTAGCTAGTTGGTTAGGATTAGCATAAATATGAATTAAAATCCTGTCAGGTTAGCGCATGCTAGCTTGTAGGCCTAGCTAGAAAATCCTGTCAGAAAGCCTGGTTTATGAGTTTATGGACATGACATAAAAATCCTGTCAGGTTAGCTAATGTTAGCATGTTAGCTAGTGTTAGCAGTGAAAAGTATAAATCTGGGTAAATATGACTCAAAAATCCTGTCAGGGTTGCTCATGCTAGATTATTAGCTAGCCTTAGCAGTGAAGCTGTTTATGAATTTATTAATGTGCTTAAAAATAATCTCAGAAATCTTGTTATGATGTAAACTAGTTGGTCAGTGTTAGCATTGAAGTTTAAAAAGATCAGTTTAGCTCATACTGGCTGATGTTAGATACCTGGCTAAAGTATGTACTAAAATTCCTCTCAGGTTTAGCGTGTGTTAGCTAGTAGGCTCGCATTTGATACAAAGAATACTATCATTTATGAATATGGATTAACAATGATTTAATTTTTTTATCAGATGTGTAGATTATAGTTTACACACATTTAGCTACTAAATGCATGTGTATTTAAGACTTGCTCATATGTATTGGCACCCACTGGTTGTCAGCATGCAGTGGAGGCGTTATGGAAGGCGGTGGAGGACATGATGCAGCCTGAACAACCACCTGAAGCTCGACACGCTGTGCTACTGCTGCTCAGAGCTATAATACAGGGACAGGTAAAACACACACACACACACACACACACACACACACACAGTAGCTAGCGGTCGTGACATATTACTTCTTTGTGTTATGTAACAAATGTACAATCGGTCTATAACCAGCTTTGTTAAAATGCTTTACAGTTCATGACGTTGTTATCAACATGGTGCTTCTACACGCTGTGTGTGTGTGTGTGTGTGTGTGTGTGTGTGTGTGTAGGGGGAGAGACTGGGTCCGTTGAGAGCGTACTTCTTTAAGATTATTTGGGACTACCAGCCGTGTAACGAGGACCTGCCTGAGAGGCTTGGGGTGTTCAAGGCCCTCACGGAGAATGGGAAAGATGTCACCTACCTGGAGGACGAGATCGGTGAGTCGCTGCTGGTGGTGGTGGTGCTGCTGCTGGTGGTGCTGCTGATCTTCCCAACACAAAATTATGCCTCTTGGTGTTTTACTTATTTTTAGGTTGAGTTTTTAACAAAGAACTACCAGATCAGTTTTTTTACACAGTGTAGGGCCCCTTTCTTTTACACAACGCCCTAACAATCACTTGGAACACCATAGCAACTGCCTAGCAACGCTGTGGAATACCGTAGCAACAGCCAAACAACAACCTAGCAACCACCTAGAATACCCTGGCATCTACCTGCATCATTATAGCAACTGCCTAGCAACACCCTAGCAATCACCTGAAGTAGCATACCAACCACCTGCACCACTGTAGCAACTGCCTAACAACACCCTAGCAATCACCTGAAGTAGCATACCAACCACCTGCAACACTATAGCAACTGCCTAGCAACACCCTAGTAATCACCTGGAATACTGTAACACCACAGCAACTGCCTAGCAACAACCTAGCTACCAACTGGAACACCATATCAACAGCCTAACAACACCTTAGTAAACACCTGAAATATCATAACAACTGTCTAGCAGCACACTAGCAACCACCTGGAATGCCATACCAACCCCTTAGCAATACCATAGCAACCACCTACAACACCTCATAAGGGCAGTTTTCTAAGCTGCACAATCACTGCATTTATTGTTACTTAGTTTTTTAAAGCAAATGCACTTTTCTAGTTTAATCGTGTGATAGTAGGTAACAGCCAAGCTACTTCTCCGATGATAGCGTTTTGGTTTAGCTTTACTCACTGTCTCATTTAGCAGATCAGTTAGCTGGCTAAGTATTTATGCTACGCTAATGTACACCACTGTGTTACACTAGCTAATAGGAATCTACAGACACACACACGGTACTTTTTGATTTTATTTAATATAATTTCTGTATTTGTGTATATTAGCTACAGGGTTCAGGGTTTCCCTGTGTGTAATGAGCTTACCTGTGACATACGTGTGTGTGTGTGTGTGTGTTTTTCCACCTCAGCTCGTTTTGTGGTGGTTTGGATGGAAACGGGTTTGACTGCTGATTTCTTGCTCGTGCTGGTCAACCTGGTCAAGTTCAACTCCTGCTACCTGGATCAGAACGTCTCACCGATGGTGCAGTAAGTGACACACACACACACACATGCGCACACGCGCAAACACGCACACTCTCTCTCTTTACACACACACACACACACACACACACACACACACACACACACACACACACTCTCTCTCTCTCTCTCTCTCTCTACGAAATGTGGAAAAGTTGGGGGACGCATACTTACTTACGCAAGTCACCGTGCATCACTGAAGTGCCTGTTATGTTAACGTGATCATGACATAGAGGAGTGTGTATTTGTAGTGTATAGTGTGGTGTGATGTGTAGTGCTGAATAAATACGTCTTTGTGTTACAGGAAGATCTGCTTGCTGTGTAACCGAACTACATCCTCCACAGATATCGAGGTATATTTACATA
>CM074970.1:14278537-14301037 GCA_037577455.1 Pangasius macronema
CTCTCTCTCTCTCTCCCCCTCTCTCTCTCTCTCTCTCTCTCTCCCCCTCCTCTCTCTCTCTCTCTCTCTCTCTCTCTCTCTCTCTCTCAGAGGGAGCTGGTGCAGTGTTTGGAGACAGGGTTGATCTACCGCTGTGCTAAGCAGTGTGTCGTGGCTCTGACCATGTGTACGGTGGAGATGCCCGACATCATGATCAAACTGCTGCCCGCCCTCATCGTCAAGCTCACCCACATCTCGGCAACCGTCGCCATGGCGTCGCCCATGCTCGAGTTCCTGTCCAGTGAGTGATGAGGGGTCACACAGGAACATGTGTGTGTGTGTGTGTGTGGAAAGATCTTTCAGAAGCAGTTTATATGAATCAGTCTCTCTCTCTCCCTATCTCTCTCTCTCTCTCTCTCTCTCTCTCTCTCTCGCTCGCTCTCTCTCTCTCTCTCTCTCTAGCACTGGTCAGGCTGCCTCACCTGTACGCTAACTTCGTAGCTGAGCAGTACGTCAGTGTGTTTGCCATCTCGCTGCCCTACACCAACCCCTCCAAGTGAGCACCACCTCACCTACAACACACACACGCACACACACACACACACACACACACACACACACACACACGCACCTTGCACTCCTACCAGCACTACACACTCACTGTCATGTCAGTGTCACTGCTGTACTGAGAATCAACCAACAAACAATAATGGATGCGGTGCCAATACTTTTTGTCGGGCAACAGATGGAGTACAGTCAGTAATGATACATCTCTCTCTCTCTCTCTCTCTCTCTCTCTCTCTCTCTCTCTCTGTAGGTTTAATCAGTACATCGTGTCTCTCGCCCATCATGTGATTGCCATGTGGTTCATCCGCTGCAGGATGCCCTTCAGGAAAGACTTTGTGCAGTACATCACCAAGGTGTGTGTGTGTGTGTGTGTGTGTGTGTGTGTGTGTGTGTATATGTGCATGATGATGATGATGATGATGATGCTGTGACTCTTGCAGATATCACTATGATTGTTTACATGTAGATTTAAAATTTTATATGGAGTCTCTCTGTCTCTCCTTCTCTCTCTCACACACGCGTGCACACACACACACACACACACACACACACGCACAGGGTCTGAGGTCGAATGCCCTGCTTCCGTTCGATGACACACACGAGCAGAGCAGCTTCCGGGCACGCAGCACCAGTCTGAACGAGAGGCCAAAGAGGTACACACACACACACACACACACACCTACACGTGCATGCTTAGACACTCTCTCAGTAAGATACCTTGTACATAAGTTTTCTTTCTTAAGTGAAGTATTTTAACGTCTGTGATGATGGTAAGGATAATGACTGACTGCTGATGTAATGCTGTGTTTCAGTAATGACAGTGATGACCGTTATGATATCATCATGCTGTTGTTGTTGTTGTTGTTGTTGTGTGTCATTAATTACAGCAGATCATTGTTTTGTTTTCTTTATGTATTCATCTGTCTGAGATGCATTCTCTATCTCCAGATTCTCTCTTTCTTTTTCTTTCTTATACTGTTCTTCATTTCTCACTCTTTCAACTCCAAACATCATCATATGAAGCCATCTCTCTCTCTCTCACACACACACACACACACACACACACACACACACACACACACACACTCTGTGTATTCCGGACACCGAGATCTGCACAGCTTTATTTATTTATTTTATTTTGTTTTTTTAAAAAAACATCACAGTGGTGCTGAATTCTGGATTCTGATTGGTCAGAAGGTGTTGATTAATTTTCTATAACAGCGGCTCTGACTGTAGTTAACATTAACGCGCTCAATCTGAAAGCTATAACTAGGTTTTCCGACATTTCAGGACAGAGGAGTTTACGTTTGAAGAAGAGACGCTGACGAGGGAACAGCTGTTAATAACATAAGCGATAACTCCTGGACGTTCCACAGCACTAAACGTAGCTATAAATGGACAAAAAGTGTGCTGTGCTGTTTTTAAAATGCATAGACAAGACAAGTTGCTGTGGTATAAGAGGACACCCACCTGGACACCCACCAGCCAATCAGAAATGAGCATTTTCCATGGCCATGTTACAAACAGCGTGCTTTAATAAGTAATACATCAAAAGAAAAAAAAAGAAAAAAATGCAGTTGCCACACACTAGCAGAAAATCACATTTTTCCCCTGTTAAGAATTTGTTCCCTCAATTTAGTATTTTATTCTCTCTCTCTCTCTCTCTCTCTCTCTCTCTCTCTCTCTGTAAGTCTCATCCCTGATCACACTGATCTCAGTCGTGGTTTTTACAGACATGTGAGTGATCGTAGCGTTTGTAAACCCGCCCACCTGGTCCTCGTACCCGTGATATGATTGGTCCTGATGGCTGTCAGTCAAACTCTTTTATCAAACCCTGACCAGTGAGGTGAAGCCTAGCGTCCACTCCATGCTACAGTCCAGACTATGTTCCTACGTTATGAGGCATTAAATGGGGACTTATCGTTTTAATAAGAACTCTCCCCTTCTCCCTCTTAGCGTTTTTCCTTTGTGAGTCGTCTCTTTCTTCCCTCGTTCCTTACTCTTTCTCCTTTCCTGCCGTAGCCAATGAAGCAGCCGCTTCCCCATCCCAGTCATGTAGCTGTAAAATGTTCCGGATAATAATTTTAACATGAACCGTCTCCATCATAGTGTCTCATCTTACATAAGCATCATCTCAATTTCGCAGTAACCATAGCAACCCATACTAATTTAGTCACTGGTAACAGTAACCCTCACAGATCCTGCCATCCTGACATCACCCGGGTTTCCTCTCCATCGCTGTGGTTTATTTTCCGTTGGCCCATTTGTCTGTTGCTGGTGGAGTTGGATCAAGAGGAATGAAAGACCTTTCCAACACTGTGCTTGAGCGGGAGCTCACTGCTCCGGAGCTAGCGGTCTAATGTAGAGCTGGGTGATGGGGGGGGAAAAAAGAAAAAGTTATAAATGACCAAATATAGAAAATATTTGGTCAGATTATTTTATATCATGTTATTTGTCTTTAATTTGGACAGATAGATGAACTCAGGGACAGCATTTTGAACTGAATGTTGGGAAGACTGACGGAAAATGGAATTTTTGGGTTGAAAGTTGGGCGGATGGACAGACAGATGGATGAACTGAATTCGGGACTGAATGTTGGATGGAGGGACGAATGAAATTCGGGACTGAATGTTGGATGGAGGGACGAATGAAATTCAGGACTGAATGTTGGATGGAGGGACGAATGAAATTCAGGACTGAATGTTGGATGGAGGGACGAATGAAATTCAGGACTGAATGTTGGATGGAGGGACGAATGAATGTTGGATGGAGGGACGAATGAAATTATGACTGAATGTGGAAGCCGTGTTCTGCCTCTGCTCTCCGAGGCGGTGAGGCCGTGTTCTGCCTCTGCTCTCCGAGGCGGTGAGGAACGCGTCTGCAGAGAGGCAGTCAGTGCAGTGTCGTGTCTCAGGGCTGGAGAGATGAGACAGGAGGCCAGATTTACTTTGTTCCAACTCCACAGCTGATTATCGCATTCCTGATCATTCATGTGTTGTGTTTTTATTTGCTGCATCTCTGTTTCTTCTTCACACACACACACACACACACACACACACACACACCCCTTGGCTCTCACTGTGACTTTCTGTTGTGCTGTACTGTTGATTTTCAAAATAATGATCATTGCTGAATCTACCTTCTCTTCCCTTTTAGATTTCTGCATTTCCTTTTTTAATTCCTAAATTTATTCATTTATTTATTTATTTTTAAAGAAAGTTGCCTACTTTTATGCTCTGTTGTGTGTTTTTATCTTTGTGTTCTCTCTCTTTCTAGTTTTCTTTCCCCTTCCTTTCCTGTACATGTTCCTGTCTCCTTTGTTTAGTCTGCTCTGCTGACCAAGTTACTTTTTTTATTGTTTCCCTTTTTACTTCCTTGTTTGGCTCCTCCCCCTCCTCTGATTGGGCCGTGTGGTGGGTGTGGTTTCGGGGGTCACCGACGCCACTGGTCCCTGTCCTTTGATTGGCTGCCACCACCTTCTCCACCTTTGACCTTGACCTCGTTGTGGACCGTTCTGACGTGCCCCAAAAAAACGGCCAATCCGATTCAACCTGTCCCTCGCCTGCCCCGCCCCCTCCTGAAAACCGTGGCCACGCCCCTTCTGGCAGTCTCAGAACTGCCAAAGTGGCGAAGCAGAGCCAGAGCGCTAACTCCCCTGTTAAAGAGCTGAAAGATCTGTCAGCCATGGACGCCTTCCGTTCCCGAAGCATCAGCGTTTCCGAGCATGCGGTGCGCAGGTAGAGCATTCTGGGTAATCATCGTATTTGTTTGTTTGTTTGTTTGTTTGTTTAAAGACTAAAATCACTTCCTTTCCACAGAGAATCAGTTCTTTGCTGCCTTACATTCTTTGTGAATGAGTTCTTTATGGGTTGTGGGAGGGGCTTGGAATGGTATGGAATGAAATGGAATGGAGTTCAGGGGTCGTTGCCATGGGATGCGGTTACTATGGTTGTCATGGGGTGGGACAGATGCATGTTGGAGGAGGCTTTGTTTCTCATTTCCTTGTCATTTTGTTTTTTGTTTTATTTACTGCATGCGCTGAATACTGATTTACACTGACGTGGCTTCCTGTTGGCTCTAACACTGTGTTTTTATTTTATTTGTAATGTTTTTTTTCCCTCTTTGACCTTTTGCTTGTTTTGTGTGTCTGTATTAGTTGCGTATGTGTTTTTGCAATGATTTCGTTCTGGCTAACTGACGAGCGTACGAAGCAGGCGAGCCGCGCACAGGAGGCATGCACAGCGAACAGTGGGCGGGGAATTTCACTGACTGACAGCCACGCAGAAAAAAAACACACAAGCAATGACAGGCTTCACACTCTGAGTGATGATTACAGGGCTGAAAAGCCGTGCACTTCCTGCCTGACATGCGAGGGGAAGCTCGTATAATAATCCACCCCGCTATGCCTGCTGCCTGTCTCTGGCTTTATTTATTTATTTATTTATTTACTTTCCTCCCTCACTGATTCCATATGAAACCTTTCCACTGCCATAAAACACATCAGTCACATGTTCTGTTCTCTGAGCAAGGTAAAGTACCTGGTTTTACCATTTAGGGTTTTTATTTTAATTTTGTTTTTGGTTGTTGTTGTTGATGTTGTTGTTTACTTTTATAATCCAAGCAGACTGAACATCATGACCATCATGCGGGTGTTGGATTGATTACGGGGTGATCTCTGAGTTTAGGGCAGACTTTTGCAGAAAATGTTTCACCACTCTTTCATTCTCTCGTCACAGCCGCTCAGTTTCCCATAAAATAAACACGCGTTTCGATCCATAATCAGCCTTCAGACGCCAGAAACACGATGCGTTTGAGACGAAGCTGTATTTTGTTTAAATGACCGGAGTGAGATCAGCATCATGCAGTAAGAGCATGTCAGTCTGGCCTGTAAACTACAGGGGGCAGTGTGGCATCAGGCCAAAGTCAGAGCGTTAACACACACCGAGAGGGGAAATAAAAACCAATTCAACCCTCGTTTTTTTCTGGAGACCTTCAGTTTAACCACATTTTCCATTTGTTCCATTTGTCAGTTTAAAACCAATATATGAAATATCTGTTTACCTCACTGCAAGGGCACGTAGAAAAGGACACACTGAGTATTTATCACATCCAGAGTTTCCAATTCTGACCAGTGAGGCTCAAACTGGGGGGCGGTCGTCCCTCCTGGTGTCCTCACCGCCAGAACCACCACTGTGAGAGTGAAGATCCTCCACGTGCGGGAAAATGAGATGAAGTGCCTTTATTTTTTTGCCCCTGCATCCGCCCCTGAATCATAGCCAGTGGGTAGAAATCACACCTTAACTGGAATCTTACAACGTTAAAAAAATAAAATTCCTCAAATAACTAGCTAAAATTATCTAGTATATTATCTACTATATACACCGCCCGGCCAAACTGAAGTCACTGTTTAGATTTTAATACTCAAATCCATAAGCGTGTAGGAGCGGATCATTATCAGAGTGATTATAATGATTATATGTTTGGCAGCAGTTCTTTTCATCTTAAAAGATGAAGCGTGGAGCTTTTTAGTTCTTTAATACCCGAGTAGAAAGACGCATCGTGGCCGTGTTCCATCAGGGTTAAAACTGTCAGTACGAGATCTCGACCGAAACCTGATGCAACGCTTGATGGAAATAACATCATGACATTTATTTCCATGGAGAGGTGCATCAGGTTTTGGTCGAGATCTCGTGCTGACAGTGAAAGAGGTGAGCGCTCTGTGAAGTCTCCTCCAGCCTTTCACTGAGGTTAAGGTCAGGGCTCGGAGGAGCCAGGAAGAATCATGCGTGGAAATGATTCTTCATGCTCTCTGAGCCGTTCTTTCACCATTTTAACCCTGATGAACACGGAACACGGCCACGATGCGTCTTTCTACTCGGGTATTAAAGAACTGAAAAGCTCTTAAGATTAAAAGAACTGCTGACAAACATATAATCACTCTGATAATGATCCACTCACAGACTCTTATGGATTTGATTATTAAAATCTAAACAGCGACTTGTTTTTGTTTTTTTTTGGATGGGCCGTGTATTTTTTTAGCTTGTTATTTTTTAGTTTTTTTTAGTTGTTAATGATCGAGGCGTACCTGTTCGAGAACCCTCTTGAGAACCCTTTCATTTTCTTTCTGCGAGCAACTGCTAAAGGTTTTGCCCTGGCTGTGTTTCTAACTAGCGAGTGAAGGAGTTTAGGAGGCCGTGTTCAGCCCTACCTGCCCCTCAGCCAGTGTGCTGTTGGCTTCCTGGCCAGTACGTGTAGAGCCAAACCAAACCAAACAGCAGACAAGCCAGAAGTTTCAGCTTCACTGAAGCTACTTTGGACTGATAGGTGTGAATCCTGATTAGTTACTTAAGATTAGTCTCTTGACTACAGATCTAAATATCTCCGAGGTCTTTTCCAAGAAGTTTCTTGATGAAAACCAAAGGGTTTCTTGGGATTGATTGATGGATCTTTAACCATTTCCGTTGGTGTGACGGAGAACTGGGGAAAATCCCTAGCTTATGTGGTGGATTTAAAAAAAAAAAGTTGTTTTGTTGCCTTTTTTGGCACTTTTAGTTTTAAGGTTGTGATAACACAGTGTGTGTGTGTGTGTGTGTGTGTGTGTGTGTGTGTGTGGGAACTGGGATTACTGCTCAAGCCAGGTATTGTCTGTAATCTGTCTGTCTCTGAATCTATATCGTCTCCGACCAGAAACACACACAAACAGAGACGTAACTTGTTTACCACAAAGTACGTCGTTGTTTTTCAGTATTAGTCACCCCAGGCGTACACGTCGATACGGCTGCGTCTTCCTCCCGCCAGAAGATAAAAGTAATTGAATTCACAGTCTACGCCTGTGACGGGAGAGATATTACGCTTCCTGTGTGTCTCTCCTAAGTGAACTCTCAGCACAAATTGTTTACGCTTTATTCAGAGAGCGGGCGAGTGGTGAAACATTATCTGTTTGTTATTGTGACGAGCGAATGATGGCACTTGGGCAATTGGGAGAGAGGGAGAGAGGACGAGCGCTCGATAGATTGTTGAGATCCATTAGGGGAGGATCGCAGAGGCCGAGCAGCTATCACGAAGTCCCTCGAGCAAACTCTCTCTGTCGGAAAAGCGCGAGTGCCAGCTGGAGATCTTGGGCTGGATGAGGAGATGAGATTGTAATTGGAAAACATTTCTTTCTGAAATAAAACTCCTGGAGAAACTTCCTGCATTTTGAAGTTCGCTCAGTGGGATATAAAAAAAAAAGAAGAAAAAAAAAAGTGATAGCTGCTCGGTTGACACACTGCGGTGTGTATGATTTAAATTAATAAACGAAAGCTGGGACTCGGTATGTGTTTAGCTGGAGTGTCAGGTCTAATTTCATTACGGCTCGCCGGTTTAGTCAGAATTTTTTTTTTAAATAGCAGTTACAAACTCTGGAAGGTTTAAACTAAATCATAAACATTTTCCAACCACAAATGTCTAAAAATTTTAGCATAAGACGTCTGTAATTTATTTTCTGTCACCACAGGAATTTTCTTAAAGGTTTATTTCCAAATGCGACTCCACTGGTTTGTTGGCAGTTTGTTAGGAAACCTATGTCATGATACCTATCGTGTATCGTGGAAAAGTCCTGGAATATATATTTTCGTCATGCCGTGCACCCGTAGATGTAACTGTACAGTACTCCAGTAGTATCAGCAACGGAAGGTTGCATTGGCAAAGTGCTACATACGAGGGTGCCTATAATTATGAGTTACTTAATGTATCTGTGTGATTAAGCTAATTAAGACATTTAAGGGTGCCAATAATTTTGGCGCTCCGTCGCAGCTCCATCTTTGCAGAGTTTGGCGTCGCTCCACGCCATCACACACAGGGATGAGGCGTGGCCTACGATTTGAAGGCGGAGCTTTGTGATTGTACATTAGAAATAATTCGGATAATAAATTGATGCACACTTATTAGGGTATATCTACAGCATTTAAATGTAGCAGTAAATGGATAAAAATTGCGACATGTTCTTTTCAAGCCTTTAATCATTGGCAAATTCGGCACGGTGTAAGAGGAATAAAACACTTGTTTGTGTTGTGCGGCGTGGTTACAGTAACTTCACTCCAGTGCGCCGTTACGTCATTGGTTCGTTTCCTGTAACGTGACACGCAGTGTTTTTTATTCCAGTTCTGTTTCAGCTTCGTAAACAGAGATCACACGCGAGAACGCAGGATGAAACGCATGCATTTGTGAAATAAAACAAAACAAAGCTAGCATGACGAGGCTAGTCAGTTATCACTGTGCGGAAATTCGATCCTGACCGAGCTCCTTCACTTCCTCACAGACCAAGTCCCGGCTTTCGTACGAGTGTTTACGAAGTGCTGTGATATTCGCTACACTTGTGCGTGGTTGCAGAGCGCATGGAGGATGTGTGTGCTGCAGTGATGGGTGAGCTAGAGATGGAAATGTGCTGCAATGTTTTTAAATATTTAATTTAACGCAAGTGATTTTCTTTACAAAACTCCGAAGTAGTGTAACGTGTCTCTGCAGAACAAACACTGGCGTTTCCCAGTTCTTCGATGCGATTGGCTGGAATCTTTACCAGACATTCGTTTATTTTTTTTTCAAGCTAGCTGTTACTACGATGTGTACATTAGCTAGTTAAATTACTCAAATTACATGTTATAATAATTTCTACGCCAACACTGTTATCGTTTCAAGGCATAACAATATAAAAACCTTTTGCCAAATTTAATGGGAAGTGTTGAGCTAGCTATGTTACATGCGTTGTTTGGGAAAACGACAAATATGTCATCGATCATGCTTCAAAATCAAATTATAGATTCCATCTAACACAATTTCCGTCCAAATGACTTTATTATTTAGTGTAATATTTACCAAATTGCTGTTGAGTTACCGTGTTTAGAACTGGTCGCTGTTATCATCGAGGACGAGGCCACATTTGTTCTACAGAGAGTTTAATAAAAATTTCTTATATAAACGTTTTATAAAATTATTATCCAAAGTTGTGTATCATGATGTATCGCCCATCACTAGTGTGTGTGTGTGTGTGTGTGTGCGAGAGTGTGTGTGTGCGCGTGCATGCATGCGGTCAGTGTGTCGTCATTCGCTGATTAAAAGTCTGATTCATTGCTGGCTGAAATCAACAAGAGATTTAAATATATACATTTTAATCAAAATATAAATCAGATTTCAGCTTGTGTTGAATCAGAGCTTTGGAGTGAATTAACCTTTCACCTTTGACCTGTTTGGACGTGTGTGTGTGTGTGTGTGTGTATGTGTGTGTGTGTCTATATATGTGTGTGTGTGTGTGTGTAGGATGCAAACGTCCACTACGACGTGCAGTCTGGGCTCCGCAGACGAGAACGCCGTGATGCAGGCAGACGACACGCTGAAGACGGTTCACCTGGAGCTCACAGAAACCTGCCTGGACATGATGGCCCGTTATGTCTTCTCTAACTTCTCCGCCCTGCCCAAGAGGTGTGTGTGTGTGTGTGTGTGTGTGTGTGTGTGTGTGTGTGTGTGTGTGTGTGTGGCAATGGCTGCAGTGTCTCTTAGTGTCTCGTGATGTGTCTGCAGGTCTCCCATTGCTGAGTTCCTATTGGCCGGTGGCCCCAGCATGACCTGGCTGGTGGGTAACAAGCTGGTTACCATAACAACCAGCGGCGGCTCACGCACCCAGACCTTACTGGGCCTCGACCCGGCAGGGAGACCCGGAGGAGGAGGAGAGATGACCCGGTAACACACACACATGCTTGTGCTCACAGATACAGAGAGACATGCAAACTGTGACAGAGAGAGTTTACACACTGTGGGGTTTGTTTGTGCGCGTCTGTGTGTGTGTGTGTGTGTGTGTGTGTGTGTGTGTGTGTGTGTGTGTGTGTGATGTACCCTGCAGGTCAGACCCGACTCTACACACTAGACAAACAAAGGAAGCTCCGGCCAAACTGGAGTCTCAGTCCAGCCAACAGCTGAGCCGAGCAACACGCATCCGAGTCCGCTCTATGTCTGGTAACACACACACACACACACACACACACACACATACACACACACTGACTTTACATTTCTTTCTGTCAGTGAGTCTGTTTAAATGCTCACTCTTTTTTGCAGCTTCTCGTTTAAAATGCATGTGAGATCTTAGTGGATTAGAGCCGTTTGAGGAATCTGTGTGATCCCCAAAGTCGAGCTTTTCGCTAGACGCCCCAGGTTCGTGACGTTCCGGATAGCTCGACTTAAAAATCACGGCTGTACTGCTGTTATTGGACTACAATCAGTTTTCGTGAGATCAGATTTGAAATCTTGTAGTTTATACGACCGCCTCGACAATCTTACTGCCGAAATGTGATAATTATCGTGTTCTCATTGTGGCGGTAAACGCGGCGCTGGTGTTCCAGATAGCTAATTTACCACACCACAAACACAACCCAACACTTCATTGTGAAGGAGAAAAAGAAAGAGAAAAAGAGAGAGAAAGAGACACACTGTGTGTGCGCGCTCTCAGGCGGTCATGCACTGCGTGCGGGAGCGGTGCAGAGTCTCAGTCCCCTGGTTTCTCCCTCTGAGGGTGAATTCGGCTCTCCCTTGGAGGGTCTGAACTGTCCTCGGGGCGATGACGAGCTCCCACAGTGCTCCTCCTCTTCCTCATCACATGCGGCTCCGCCCCTCCGAGACAAGAGCGGCCTGGCCGAGTTCGTGCCCGTGCTCACGCAGGGCTGGGCACAGATCTTTATACGCAGACCATCAGGTCAGAAACTGCACTGTGTGTGTGTGTGTGTGTTGGAGTAAATGTCCATGTGAGGGGATTGCTTGCTGATTGATGGAAGGAGTCTCCATTGTCAGCACTTTAACAGCTAGAGGTAAAACTACGACTTTCTGTTGTAGGAAAATTCATTCCAGGGCGCTGGCGCATCACACCGAGTGTTTTGTCTGTTACTTGTGTAACATTAACTTGCAGAAAAATTAATATCTTCATAGTGTTATATTTTCAGCAAATACACACTTTCCTCACTTTTACCCCCCTCCCTCTTTTATCTCTTTTATCTCTTTTTCATTTCTGACTTCTTTCACACACTTTCTCCACCCCAGTCTCTCTCTCTCTCTCTCTCTCTCTCTCTCTCTCTCTCTCTCTCTCTCTCTCTCTCTCTCTCTCTCTGTGTTGCACACAAAATAAACACAGATTAACATTTCCTCTTTTTTGGTCCATTACACCCAACCGTCTGTCCCCTCGCTCTTTCCATTTTCTTCTTTTGTTTTTATTCTTGTTCACTCTCCCTTCATTACTTTTCTTTATATTCCTCCGGATGTGTGTGTGAGAGAGTGTGTGTGTGCGTGAGAGTGAGAGTGTGAGAGAGAGTGTGTGTGCACGTGTCATTGCAATTGTGTTTTTCCAGAATTTGATCTCGATATACACACACACAAATTTCTCATGTGTGTTCTCTCTCTGTATTACCCTTACAGGTTTTCTCTCTGTCTCCTCAGTTATTCGGCCACATACAGATGTGTGCGTGTGCGTGTGTGTGTGTGTGTGTGTGTGTGAGAGAGAGTGAGAGTGTGAGAGTGAGTTTGTGGGTGGGGTTGCGTGTGTTGGGGTGTGTGTGTGTGTGTGTGTGTGTGTTTCTCTTTCTGTGTGACCATGTGACTGAACATCTCTGTGGTATTGTCTCTCTCGGTATGAATATGTTATCATGTGACCAGCAGCTGTGTGTGCAGATTCAAGTTCACAGCATCTGGTTTCTCCTCACTTAGTGAAGTCAGTGAAAACAGCACTAGACCATGACTCATGAAAGATAGAAGTGTGTGTGTGTGTGTGTGTGTGTGTGTGCGTGCACACATGCACATGTGCAGTAAATTTAGAATACCTCCACAGTCTTGTCTCTGTTAAACATGTTTTATTATTTTTATTATTATTATTATTATTATTATTATAACAAGTCACACTCAAAGTAAAGAAATCTAAAAAGTTAAATACAGAAATCTAAAGTTAAGTTCCAGATACAGATGGAGAAAGTCCCAGATCAAGCCCCAAGAACAGACAAGTCCAAAATTAACCCCCAAATATTGCCAAACAAGTGCCAGATCAAACCCCAAGTACAGATATACAAAATCCTAAATCAAGCCCAGTGTACAGAGAAATAAGTCCCAGGCCAAATTCCAAAGTTTTGAATCAAGCCACAAATACAGCCAGACAAGTCCCAGAATAAAGCCCAAGTACAGCTGGACAAGTCCCAGATCAAGCTCCCAGTACAGACAAGTAAGAACTAGATCAAGCCCCAAAGACAGATATACAAAATCCCAGATCAAGTCCAGAGTAATAAAAAATCCCAGATCAAGCCCCAAGTACAGAGAAATAAGTCTCAGGCCAAGTCCCAAGTGCAAACTCCCAGAATTATAGCCAGACAAGTCCCGGAACAAACCCCAATTATAGCCAGACAAGTCCCAGAGCATACCCCAATCACAGCCGGACAAGTCCCGGAACATACCCCAATCACAGCCGGACAAGTCCCGGAACATACCCCAATTATAGCCGGACAAGTCCCAGAACAAACCCCAATCACAGCCGGACAAGTCCCGGGACATACCCCAAGTACAGCCAGACAAGTCCCAGAGCATACGCCAATCACAGCCGGACAAGTCCCAGAGCATACTCCAATCACAGCCGGACAAGTCCCAGAACAAACCCCAATCACAGCCGGACAAGTCCCAGGACATACCCCAAGTACAGCCGGACAAGTCCCAGGACATACCCCAAGTACAGCCAGACAAGTCCCAGAGCATACCCCAATCACAGCCGGACAAGTCCCAGGGCATACCCCAAGTACAGCCAGACAAGTCCCAGGACATACCCCAAGTACAGCCAGACAAGTCCCAGAACAAGCCGCTAGGCATGTCAAATATCATTAATTTGATAATTTAGATATTTAAGAAGTCTTCAGTAGGAGACCCAAAGTGGGTGTATGTGAAGAGGAGGTCAGAAAAGTCTGAATACAGAAGCCAGTTATCCTAAAGTGTATGAATGTGGAAAGACAAGAGCTCCTTCTAGATCATTGATCTTATTCATCAGTGTCAGGTGGTAAATATAGACTGCAGCCAGTTACATGACATTGTTTTTAATTGCAAACTCAAAGCATGGCTGTCAAAAAGAAGAGGCTTTATTTAGCCTGAGGGGCCATCATAATTAGCCTTAATAAGGGCCAATTAAGCGGTTGGACGTGCTCATGCTTCTCTGAAATCAAGTGTGACATCTAAACCTTCAAGCAGAAGTTTACCCTTTTATCCCAATTATGGTTGATCATAACATCAAGGCATGTTTAGTGTTCAAAGGTTTTATTTATTTATTTTACTTTGCTTTTGAGGTAAATGGAACTATATTATCATTAGCAATTAATTAATTTTCTGGTAAGTTCTAATTTTCAGTCCTGCCTAAACTTTGGTGGGTGAGGCCTGAAGTTCGCTTAAAAGTGTGCTAAGGAAAGTAATGATTTCAGTTGTCCAAGTTGGCCATCCTTATAGTATTACAGATATAGTGTTTAGATATAGATGAACTTCATGAACGTGTGTTTGTTTGCTTTGTTTTGGCTTCAGTAATTTATGGATTTAATCTATTTTACTACAGATACTAAATTTGTGCTAATTAATGATCCTTATGTTGAAAATTTTAATTAGCCTGACCTGCTGCTTTTATATCAACGTTTTATAAAATACTCCTATTGGTCTATAAAGCACTGAATGTTCTCACACCGCAGTACCCGAGTGAACTTTTAATCCTTTATGCTCTGCTGCGACTGCTTCGATCAAAAGGCGCAGGCTCTTTGTTGGTACCTGTAATAATTGTTTGCAAAGTTTTCTCTTACAAAGCCCTACGGTTATGGAACAGCCTTTCAATTAGTGTTAGGGACTCAGACACAGTCTCAGTGTTTACGCCTAGGCTGAAAACATATTTGTTTAGTCAAGACCATTGTTAATAAACTTTTTTTTTTCTTGCACAGATCTTGTATGGGTCGTGAGCAATAGGGTGTTTTGGTAAATTGGGATGTTTGTTTGCTGTCTGCTTGGAGCCTCACTCACCTGCTGCTGCTGCTGCTGAAGATGGCTCTGCGTGGAGAGCCATCACCATAAAGATAGCTGTGGATGTTCTTTCTTGGGTAGCTTAAAGAACTACATTAAGAACAGTTTACACTCAAATCTCAATCACTGAACAGTCGCTAACTTCAGTTTGATACGATAGATATAAAGTAACGCTAATAATGCTCATACTCAAGGTTCTTTTAACACACTCAGGACTGCTTTTTTTTTTATAGGAACTTTTGCAGGAAGTTGTTCTGTATCCTTAATATAAAAACGTAAAGTAGAACATTCTATGCAAGGCGTAGAAATCCTATGCAAGAAATCAGCGATTGCACAAATGAGTGTGAAAAGCCTGACTGATACAGCGCCTAATGTTGTGTGTGTGTGTGTGTGTGTGTGTGTGTGTGTGTGCAGGAAACACCAGCTGGCTGATGTGTCTGGAGAACCCGCCAAGTCCATTCTCCTCTGAGCTGGGAAACATGCCCCTGCAGGAGCTTTCCAGTGTGCTCATGGCTATGGATGGGGTAAGAGAACCCCAGAGTGATGCTCCTTCTGCCTCCTCTGCCCCTTCTGAGGCCCCTCAGCGTCATAACAAACCCAGCCTTATCCAGCGCTCCAACACGGGTGAGAGTGCACATCATACACACCTCTCTCACCAACAGGGATATTAGCATTAGCCAAAAAAAAAAAAACACTTACAAAAAATATTTTACAAACAGAAATAAAATATTACTTAAAAAATTAATTGAAGATTAAATTTGTTACGGTTATTTTCTCTAAATCTGACTGCTGTAAATTTAGTTTTAGTTAAATAGTAGTAGTTTTAGTTAAATAGAGCTTTCCTGAGTTTGAGAAAGCTTAAATTAGGGCATTTAGAAAAATTAAATAACTAAAAAAAAATAATAAATTAAATAAAAAAAATAATAATAATTGAACATTTATGGGGAAACTCAGTAAACCTTAAAAGAAGAAACTCATTGAGAAAGTTTGAAGTCAAATAATAAAAGCCTCAAAGTTTGAATAGAAGAAACTTTTTTTTTAAAAATATAATAAATATAAATAAATTAATTTTTTTTAAAATAGAGTTGTAAAATGATAAACTCACAATAGTCACAAAGTCGTGTGATAAACTCAACAAACGTGTTAAACTGTAAAATGTTTTTTTTATATAAGAAACATACATTATATTTATTTTAAAGTTGTAAAAGCCGTAAAAACTCACTAAACTTTAACAAAAAAATGTAAACATATGGTTTAAAAAAAAAAAGCAAAATAAGTGCATTTTCTTAACTCAATTTCAGTTATATAAAGAAAAAAGTTTTTTAGTCTTGAACACGCAGAACAAGCGTTGTTGTTGTTGTTGTTGTTGTTGTTATTGATTTAACGGCGTGTTTGTCGAAGCGCTAAATCGTTTCGGTGCGTGAGTGTTGAGACGTGAGGTTCTGAGGTGTTTACTCCTGCTGAGCGTGTCCTAGGAGTTACACCACATTTCATACATCAGGCGCTTGACATTTCCACAGTGGAAATTACAGGCCGGTATATAAGGTCACTTCACTCCGTCTGTCAGCTGCTGGCTGTTTTCTCGCGCTCAGTGTCTTGTGTCGTTACTTTAAAATTGTGTTTTCACCCCAGTTTCTGCACGCAGCATCATTTTGTTTTTTTTTTTCTGGATGCTCTGTTTTTTTTGTTTTTTTTAACGCTGACTTGTTCTTGTTGGATGTGTCGCTGCAGTGGGCTCTCTCTGCTCTCTCTGCTCCTCCGATCAGCCAGGCAGGTTACATAGGAGTATATCCTGGGCAGGTATATCTTACCTGTAACTTCATTATGACTGTCTTACTTTAATTTTTTAGAACTTTTTGCTATTAACACTACTTAATGAGAGAGCGTCGTTACGGGTTAAAACAATCCAACCAATCGGAATCAGTGTCCAACTAACCAATAGGACTGAAAATGTGATCAGGTGTTAATCGGCTGTTTCTCAATACCAGAACGCACCTGGCGTTCATGAGAATAATGTTCTTGTCCACAAAGTAAGGAAGTGTAATGCTTTACTGCTCAGCCATGTTCACGTGACGATGCTAACCTTAGCTACGCAAAGGTACCACAGAAGGTTACTGCTAGCTAGATACATTGACTAAAAATGTTCCTCGAGGGTTCTTTGAATGGTTAACGCTTACGTAGGGCTGAAAACATCCCTGTAAAACTCGTTCACTGGTCAGAAATAGCAAACGATCCTTTAGCGTGCGTGTGTGTGTGTGTGTGTGTGTGTGTGTGTGTGGGTGTGTGTGGGTGTGTGTGGGTGTGTGTGGGTGTGTGTGGAAATCACGAACAGGGCCCAAGCACAGCGAACGCAAAGCCGGCGATAAATAAATGACTTGATAATTCGATAGATATTGTTTGTCCTTCCAAATCTCCAGAACACAGCGTTTCTGCAGTGTTACAGCTCGGTGCTTTGGCACAGTTTAGCAGCTCACGTCTATATATAAAAAACACGTGGCATGTTTGCCTCACTTTCTGCAGTCGTGTCGATTCGAATCGAGGCAAATCGCAGTTTTCAGTTCTTGCATTCTTCAGAACTTGAACTGGAAGAAGGGCTTGTATGTGTGTGTGTGTGTGTGTGTGTGTGTGTGGACAGGAACAAACAAGAACTTGTATTGAGAAACATCCATGGGATTCGGATCCTGATTTCCTCACCTTCTCTTCACCCACCGTTCCATCACAGTTTGTTGGAGAGCGTGACCTGAAAAGCAACGCTCGAGCTCAGACCTTGTCGATATAATCCATATCCAGACCCTCAGATGTGGCCAATTAAAAAGTGTCCTGGACGGTATAAACACACAATATTCTTCAGACAGCAGACTTCTTTTATTCTGCTGATTTCAGAACCCCGTTTTCTGCCCTTCAGCTATACCGCTCTCCTGACATTTATCTTTCAGATGTATTATGTAAAGAGGAAGAAAAAAAACAACAGAAATCAAGGTCTGGTCTTGAAGTGTGCTGCTTGTAGCACTGAATGGAATAAAAATATATATGGACACTGCATATATATTTGTCGCATATATGTGTGTTTTTAAAGGCATGTTTTTGGAACCAGGAAATCGGCCTCGGACGTCTTGCTCATGTATGGCCTGGTGTATGTGTGTGATTTCCTTCGATTAAAAAGTTGTCTAATCTTCTCTAATTCCCGGCTTGTTTCGCTAGAGCTGTCAGTTTCTAGATAGAATGTGTGTGTCCTGTTGAGGAAACTTATAACGCTTGTTTGTTTGTGTGTAGCACCGGTGTTTGTTTGTTCGTTAATATTTCTGTCTTTTTGTTTCTTTGGCTTGGTCTTTAACATAAAGACTCATCTTTTCTTAAGCCCACCTTCCTTTCTTTCTTTTTTTTTTTTTTGTGACTCCGCCTTCCTCCACAGACTCGGTGGTAGTGTTGGAAGAAGGTGGGCGGGGCAAGGCACCGGATTCAGATCCCGAGTCGCCGCAGATGGAATTGGAGGCCGCGTCGTCGGAGCCTATTTTCATGAGTGCCAACATGTTCAAGCCTTCCAACACCATGCTCAGCAGGGTGAGTGACCACGCAGTGGGCGGGGCCTAAGAAGCAAGTGAGTGGGTGGAGTTTAACAACCAAAAGCAGGAGCCATAATAAGGGCTATGCATGTTCGGGTGATTGTTTCTAACTAAAGTTGTAGCATTATTGACCCCATTTTTAGCATTTCTTTTGTATAAAAACGCTCCAAGCTAATCAGATCCCACCGTGATTCATTAGATCATAACACACCTCCAGCCAGCCTGCTTCAAAACTTACTACAACTTCAGCTAAAGTTCCTGAGAGGTGAGACTGTCAATGCATTTGCTCACTAATCAGGAGTTGAAATCCTGAGGTACTGTTGTCCTCCGGCTGCGTTTCGCTGCCATGCCATGAGCGACACTTCAAATAAAAGCAAGGTATGGCTTTACCTGCCTCAGGAAAAAGTATTTGCAAGCCTTGACCCCCCTAGATAGGTAGCTGTTGACCAATAGAGAAAGACTTAGGTAATGGAGTGAGAATTCGCAGGGACTGAATTGGATGAAAATTGGGTTTTTAGAAACTGCTTTGCGATGCCATCATCTTTGATGCAGACAACTAGAAACAAGGAACAGCGTAGGAAATTGGAAGACCATTGGTTGTCAGATGTTGAGATAATTTGCATAAAACACGCAGTACAGCAATCAGATCTCAGATACAAGACACCAGGAGTAAATAGGGAACTTGATGGGAAAAAAAACACACTGTACACCTCATTTCTCCAAAATTCTCATTTCTCCATCTCATTCTCTCCAAATTCAGAACGATTACTCTCCTGTCAACTTTAATTCATAAAAGTTTTGATGGAGGACACCATAGTTGTCAAGTGGTGTGTTTTTTTTTTTTTTTTGCTTAGCCAGAGTACCACAGAAGTAACTCCTGACTGCTGAAACCGTTAAACGTTAATCTGTTTAGAAAGGTTCAGACGTTTCCTTACACCACAGCAAATTGTCTCCAGATGAAAATGTAAAGTAGGCAGTGAATTATTCAAAATTCAGAGCAGATCCTGTTTGGGCCGATGGTATAATGAGATCTTTCTCATTCCTTACCGTTTTTCTGCAGTCCTCCTCCACCTCCAGTCAGGATGACGACAAGTCGACCCTCGAGGAGGTGAGTGAGGGAGGCATCCCAATCGACCAGCCCCCCTTGACCTTCTCCACTCCTGGAGCTCCAGACTCAGACTTGCCTTTTTCTCACTCACAGACTTTGAACAAATCCAGCTCCTCCCCAGAGCTCCAGACCCTGCCTGAGGCCTTTGCCAGAGCCACAGGTTCTGGGGCCGGAGCAGGAGAGCTGCCCAGGTCTAGGAGCCCAGTTGAGGGAAAGAGCATGCCAGCTCAGGGTTCAGCTGACAGAGCAACCCTAGGAGAAGAAGAGTGTGTCGGATCAGCAGGACCTCAGAGCTTGGGTACCAGTGTATCCACATCCTCCTCAGCCTCCAAGATGAAGCTGGAGTTTCCGACCGCCCAGCCAGGCTCCCTGTCACCTAGTGGACATAGACCTCGTGGTCACACCATCTCTGTTTCTGCTCCTTCGTCACGGAGAGAGAGGAAGTCTGACCGAGACTCCTACCACAACCGAGGAGGCGTGTCTAATGCTGAGAAGAGCTCCGGTCTGAGTCCAAGGTAAGGCGCACCTGGAGAGCGCGACTGATGAAGTATGGTTCTGAAATCGAGTTCAGGTGGGTATCGATGTTGAAATCTGTGTATGAACCAAACTAGTTCTGATCAAACAAAGGGACGATGTTAAATCAAGCACTACTTCCATGCTGTCGCTGTCAACTGACGATCCAGTCTCTTTTACCGTCATCGCCGAAATCGTATCCGAATTCAGCGGAGAAAATGAACTAGACCCCCAAATTCTGTTGATTTCCCTAAAAGGTCCTTAAATGACATGTTTACAGCGAGGTCTGCTTTGAGATCTCTGATCATAAATACTTTAGAAATGTAGTCTTAATTAGAAACCCCAGGCAAGCAGCTTTGGCTAATGATGCAATTTCCTGTTAATGATGATACTTCACCAATGTTATTTAACTAATTTATTATATAATAAAGTTGCAGATATTACATTCTGAAAGCTTCATTTTTATCCTGGTTACCAGCGTCAACGCACCATTCTGCCACTTCCTCTAATATCACCAAGCTTTTTTCTTGCTGGACAGATTTTCTGGAATTGCCCTCGTACATCAGCATTACTTTCACGAGAAGAGCTCATTTATATTTCACCCGCCTCGTTCTGAGAATCGTTCTTAACGCACATCAGAGCGGAGACGTGCTCTTAATATACAAGGCAAATCCTGCATCGGCGCCGTGCCGACGCTCGAGATAAGAGTTCTCGTCGTGTCTCTATTTGCTGTCTCGCTTAACATATCACATATTAAATATAAATATCACAGGGGCCGTGCGCCGATCGCGGGCTCTGACGTACGCCGTCGTGACCAGAAAACCCAGAGGTTGTTAGAGGAGTTGAAAGAAAGATGAAAGAAATGCAGCAAAGCAGGTTCTTACTCTCATCAGTTGCTGCTTCTGATCTCTGATTAAAGCCAACACAGGTAATAATGGCCATGTCACTCGAGTCGCCTCTCACAAAACAGCTTCAGAGACGATGTCACATTGCACACGCCAACTTTCCGTGCTACTAAACCTGTTGCCTTCAAGTCTCAGGGTTTTTGCCATCTGCTCGGCTCAGTTATAAAGCCACTCCAGAATGTTTTACTGTGTAAGACCTAGCCGTGCCCTCTGCTGGGATTAATAGCTAGCACAGTGAGGACATTAGATGAGCAATCGTGTCCTGTGTGTGTGTAAATCATCTCGGTTTGAAGGTTCGGGTTCTGAAATTCTGAACCTTTCACTCCTCTTTTACACGTTTAAGAAGCTGTATGTGCTACAAAGCTCCTGATTCCAGTAGAAATTTATAAAAGTGATAAATGGCGAAATGTTTTTTCCTCTGAGACGCGGCATGTTCGATTTATTAACATGCTCCTGGAACATATCGAGTTAGTTGACATATATTGAGTAGGCGGAAAGCAGGCGGTCGAATATTAAAAGAAAGAAAGGAAATTATTATGATTATTAACGAGGCATCGTCAGGTGTGAAACGAGCTTTACGCGTTCATGCATCTTCAGTTTGAGTTTTGTTTTGAATTTTGGAAACAAAACCGAGTACCGAAACATTGCGTGCAGGCGCAAATACAATCAGCTACGGCAGCCGGTTCTCCTGGGAACTTTCTTGTCGCTTCGAACATTCAGATTGGACCAAGCAAGAGGAAGTGGATGAGTGCACGTTCACGCCGTAGTCTTGGTGTTGATGTGAATCGCCTCTAAGCTCCTTGTATTTCCTGTCTGTCTCTCCAGTTTTGTGTTCCTCCAGCTCTACCATTCGCCCTTTTTTGGCAACGAAGCCAACAAACCCCTCCTCCTGCCCAAATCTGAGGTGAGCTCAGCATCACACTCCACCCGTCTACTGTATCTGTGTGGTTTTTTTTTGAGTAAATATAAGTATACAATGCGGAGAACTCTCTTCGATTCAGCTGCATGTGTGTGAGAGGTTAACGAAAGCTTCTCCACCGACAGCTGATCGAGCGAGCGCTGAAAGTGCTGGACCAGATGCCGCCGTACGACACTCATAAGATCGGAGTGGTGTTTGTGGGGCCTGGACAGGTAAGATCACAAACCTCAGGATGATGATGATGATGATGATGATGATTCCTGCTAACACAGCTATGGAATATCGAATATCGCACAGAAATGCACAGATTTTAACCGTCTATAGGATGCCGTAAATCTGGCAAGCCAACAGATGGTCATGGGGAAATTTTTCTTTTCATTGTAGGCGAATAACGAGGTGGCGATCCTGTCGAACGAGTACGGTTCGAACCGTTACGCCCGTTTCCTGACTGGTCTCGGGAAGCTCATCCACCTGAAGGACTGCGATCCGGACCAGATCTTCCTGGGAGGACTGGACCATGGGCGCTACGCCGACGACGGCGAGTTCACCTACTGCTGGCATGATGACATCATGCAAGGTTTGGACGAGGGGAGGTGGAAGTCGTGTGTGAGAGTGTGTGTGCTTGGATAAGAGGGTTTGTGACTACCTGAATTAAATCTCCTAGAGGTCGGCCATGTTGATTATGAGTGAGGAGATGGACTCTTGTAGCATTAGAGTCAGGTTTGTGAATTTTCCCATGAGGCTGTGCGTTTTCTTCTCCTTCAGCAATCTTCCACATCGCCACGCTGATGCCCAACAGAGAGAGCGATAAGAGCTGCTGCAACAAGAAACGGCACATCGGCAACGACTTTGTGGTGGTGGTTTATAACGACTCGGGCGAGGAATACAAACTCGGTACCATCA
>CM074970.1:14306037-14317750 GCA_037577455.1 Pangasius macronema
CAGAACAGCAGAGTTTTAGTCACCGAAAATGACGACTTCCTGCAAGCCCCGCCCACTTCCTCCATCTCACGCCGCTCTCGGCTCACGCGTGCACGCTCATTTTGTTTCCGAGGCAAATGGAGAACGGTGCGAGTTCATCAATGTGAAATAAAATCTATCCGTATATGTTCAACTTATCTAACGTTAGACGTGTATATATTTAGCATCAGTTAATTATGTTCAATAAAGAAAATCTTCAGCTGAAATGCATCAAAAGAGGGAAGAAAACAACGTTAAAATGATTCAATAGACCTACATCAAAGTGTTAGAGTTAGCACTTTAGAAATAACATGAATGGTTATGATGATGATTAGAAAGTGATTTACTTCCTGATATACTTCCTCTCTGTCGTGAACCATATCCACAGAGAAAATGTGGGGCATTATATATCAAAATGTGCTGCTATGTATTGTTTTTTAAACCATTTACTCCACATTACAGCAGAATCAGTTAAAAATGCACCCTGCTGAGTTTGTGTGATTGCCACAGCTCGTCATATTCTTACGCACTCCTCTACTCTCCTTTACTGAAGGCCAGAAAGCCCAGGAGTTGTTTTGTTTCATTATCTTCATATCATATCTTATTTTTCTTCTGCTCTAGACAGGGCGAAAGTTGTTTTCTCGAGATAAGCAACTTCTTTTTCCTCCTGTCAGAATGCATGATTAGGCCATACGTCCTCTTATTTTTTTTACTTCTTAATCAGGGACTAGTGCATAAGGAAAGAGCTGCCATAGTGGTGGAGTTGCTGCCTTATGGCTCCAAGGTCCTGGGTTCGAGCCTGAGCCTGGGTCACTGCATGGACTTTATTTCTCCCCTTCGATCTATAAAGTACAGCTCTCTAGCTACATGATCACACAAATGATTAAAGCCACTAACTTTAAGTGACCAGTCAAACAAGCAAACCGCTACAAGAACTCAAAAGTAAATATAACTTTAATATTGAGTACCAAAATTGAAAAAAAAATTCCCCAGACCAAGGACCAAGTTAAGCTGTCAAACTCTTTTATTTGACTTTGTCAAGTGCAAAAGCATTTTAGCCGAAGTGCTACAGACAGAATACAATTGGCATGATAAAATATTAAAAAAAAAAAGAAAAAAAAAAGCCAGAAGTATTGCCATGAGCAAAATTCATTTAACATGAACACACTCACACACTCTCTCTCTCTCTCTCTCTCTCACTCACTCACACACACACACACACACACACACACACACACAAAAAACACTTTAGCATGCAAACTGACTTTGGCACTTCAAACGTGAATGGAAATCATTTTAATCTTAAATATTTACTGCGTCAAATTGTTAAAAAAAATTATATATACAGTATATTTCATCAGAGTGATTTGGACCATGAAACCAAAGTGTGTGTGTGTGTGTGTGTGTGTGTGTGTGTGTGTGTGTGTGTGTGGGAAGGGCATTAAAAACGATCCATTGGGTAAAAATAAAGCATCAGTGCAGGTTATCTTGTAGAAGAAGGAAAAAAAAAAAGATGGGAATGGAGGTTTCTTAATCCGGATTTACACCAGGGCACGTCGATACGTACAAACACACACCAAAGACTGGAAGGAAGTGAAAAGCGTGAACTCAGCGGTGTCTAAGGCTAAACTCTGCTAACTGTTCTGCTCTGCTTGTAAAAAGAAAATGGTTATGGCTTTAGGATTTCAGTCTAAATGCTTTATTAAATCTTCACATGTCCAACAGGAAACAAACAAGAACATGACATACAAAAAAAAAATCGAGAGGAAAAACAAAACTGAGCATTATACTGGTTTGGGTTGTTTAAAGGGTCCCTGAGCATCACCATGGTAAACAACACATTTACGGGTAAAAATATTAGTACGTTCTAGCAAACGTCGCAAGAACGCCAAGCAGATCTGTTTCCTGATGTGAAAGAACTTGAGGATGGTTTTGGGAAGAGACGGGTGAAAAACACTACGACGTTACAAATGAATTATTAAATACGCCACAGCATGAAAGGCCTTGCATATGAAATAAAGTGCTAGGTATAAAAGTACTTGTTTTTTTTTGTTTTTTTTAATCAAAATAAATCTCTCGACGTTTAAATGTGTAGCAAGCAAAACAATATGCAGAGTAATGTTCTCGAAGCTATCTCGTATTCAATTTCGTACCAAGCTTATTTATTTCAAATACAAACAAACAAACAAACAAAAACAAAAAAAAACACTCACATTCACTTTCCGAAGCAATCATGTACATACAACAATACAAAGTGCTTTTTAAATAAAATTTAAGACACGGTTCAAAAGCAACAATAAAACAACAACAATAACAAAAAAAAAAGCAAAACAGTAACAAACATTACAATTAATAACACATTAGTGTGTCTCCTTTTTTTTATTTTTTTATTATTTTTTTTGTTCTCACTATTTACAATGTGAAGGATGTTTGGACCGGTTTCCCTCTTTTATCACTTCTTATTCTCATCACTTTCTTTCCGTTTTCCTTTTTTTCCCCCCATTTTTAAAAGCCATCTTCTAAAATCTGTCTTCTGTCTTTCATTCCTCACTGTTCTTTACTGTTCTTTCATATTCTTTCTTACTCTCAACTCCTTTCCTTTAGAGTTCCTTCCAATTGCTTGTTACGTTTAAACTCAAATAAGAGCCTTTTTAAGAAAAAAAAAACCAAAAAAACGAGGCTTGCTAGTATGCTAGCATGCTAGCAACCTGACAACATGTATAGAAGTGTGCTTGAGTTCAAGAATTGTTTGAATTGATTTAATGCCGTTTGCCTGTGTGTGACTTACGTGTGTAAAATAAGACGTGCATTATGCATAAGTACCTGCAAGCATAGCTCTATGTGCTTAATGCTGATATGTTAGTGTGTGTGTGTGTGTGTGTGTGTGTGTGTAGCTTCCTTCTTTGATACATCAAAAATTATTACTCAAACATTACTTATACAAAACATTATATAATACATGGCACCAAACGTAACTCAAAAACTCACTACATATCCGCCATTTTGAGACAGACTTACACGACATCACTTCCTGCGAGTTTGTTGCTAAGACAGCACAAGGTGTGCTCTTGTCAAGTCAACCCTTTGTGACCACCGGGGCCACGGGCTTGTTGAGGTCATTCAAGGTGAAGGAAGGGTGGGGACTTGTGAGGCAAAATCTAAAAGGCGACCAGCACCTTATTGCTAATGCATGCTAAATGTGTACCATTCTGGCTTGGCCAAACTGCACTGCTCTGGGAAAAATTCATAATGAAGTTGCAATACATTTCTGATTCTGTTCTTTCCACAAAGCTGCTCATTTTTTCTAATTTTCTTGAGGGACTGGCAACAAAACCTGCTGTTACCAAGGCCCTCGCTTACCATAACAGATAACTGTGGACCCTCGACTTGTTGAATAGTCACCATTTATTGTCTCTTTACCTGACTTCAATTTAACAGTCTTCCTTCCAAAAGACCAGCAAGTGGAAACCTCGGGTCCTTAAGGTTTCCCGTGTCCTGAGATAGGCCTGTCTGTGTTGGGGTGAATCTTGTTTTTCAGAGGTGGGGGTTTGTGCTTACGTTTGCGTGTGGGCATGGTGGTGGTGTGCGCTGGATGTTGGAAAACGCTGGATGGGAGGTCCTCAGTATAACTAGGTGGGTTCCATTCAAGGGCTCGTGGGATCGGGACTGGGGTTGTAATAACAGAACTTGGGGCAGTGGATGGGGCAGTGGATGGGGCAGTGGTTGGAGTTGGTGTCTGAGAAAGAACTGTTTTGCTGGCACAGCCGACAGTCTCAGCATCTCTTGGAATAACTGGATTAACCTTCTTCCGGCTTGAGGCAGCCTTATGAGAACCTTTGGCAGTCTTGTGGGACCTCGCTTCCACCAAACCTGCACTTGCATCCACCACATTAGCACTTGCTTCTATCTTAACTACACTTTCCTCTACCTTGATGGGACTTGAATCCACCTTGGGAGGATTCATTTCAGCCTTACCGACCTGTGCTTCCACCTTATCAGAAGTTACTAGTGGATCCATATCCATCCTTTGAAGACTTGAATCCTTTGCTAACAAGTCCTCTTGAGGACTTATCTGGTGTGCCCTGATATCTCTCTTGCGGGATCGTCTGTCAGTTTTGTGAGAACTTTTCTCACTCTTTGGGCGAGCCTTGTCCAAATTTCCATCTTTTTCAACCTTGCGGGGACACTCCTCTACCGAGTGGGAGCGTCTGTGTGACCCATTATGTCTCCTCTGTCCTGCAGAGTCCTGACCACCACTGCGGCGCACTCCACGGCTCCTTTTCCGACTCTTCCGCTGGACTTTCTCCAGCCGGCACTCAGTGCGGTACAGTTCCTCTGTGGCCTGGTTGACCCTGTCCAGCTGCAGCAGCAATGCGTCGAAAGCCGGCAAGACCCTTCGAAGAGTGGCCTCGGTTTCTGCTCTTTCTCTCCAGGCTTGGCCTCCTGCTACCACCCCCAAGCTTAAGGTTAGTCCTAAACCAAGACCTGGAGTCTCAGCTAGACTGCATGGGCTGCTGGACATGGGATGCCAAGAAGCCTCTGAACCACAGTCGACACTGTCAGGAGTAGGGGGTGCTTCAGGGGCATCCAGAGGAGGGAGACAAAGGGATTTGCAGTCACTTGTAGATGAAGAACGGGATGGTGGGAGTTCCATACCTTCAAAACGCACCTTGTGACGGAACTGTATGGAAGAATGAACAAAGCAAAGAACAGAGCTAAGATATGCTGGATTGTTCATACTGTTGTGGTCAAACTCCAGATTCAATATACCCATTACTGCATTTATTGCAAATATCTTATATAAGATTTTACATAACTGGCTTTGTGGTCTTCCATACCTCATCTTGCACCTTTTGTATGAAGCCATAACATAAGGTAACTTGATTAAACATGTCCCAAACAGCTCATTTATCCACATTCTTGCACACCTTTTTACCTTCAAGGTCAGGAGTTTCGGCTGAGCTTCCAGAAACTATGCTAACCATGAACCCACCTCCTTAGTACGGCTCAGGCCCATCCACATCTTGAGGCGTCGTAGGAAGAGTTCCACCATCTCATAGTCCTGGAGGTCTACTGCCGGCCGGTAGAGCTCTGCCCGGACCCTGCGATAGTTCCTTAGTAACACAGAGGTCACCAGCCACAGCAGGACAAGACGCAGTGCCGCAAAACTGACATGAAACACGTAGCAGGAAGTGGAGCAGGGATAGGAGCCTTGGTCTGCTCGCCATGACCACAGACCACGCCCCCCCGAGCCTAGCAACGACAAGCAAGCAGACCCGATCGTCCCATATCCCTGTATAATGAAGTGAAAAAGCTGGGAAGAGAAAGGAAGACATTTTATATGTCAATACTCCTACAGAAACACATTCTAAAATCAATAGAAAAACAGCACAAGGAAAAAAAATACAAATGGCAGAGTGAAAAAGTGGGCGAAAGTACTAAAGTAATTGCTTGGACTCATAAGACCTGTTTATTTCTGATGCAAGCAGTAATTCACATCCATCAAGGCTATTTGATGAGTCAGAGATAAAGAGTTGAATGAAAGGTGGCAATTTGGAAAGAGATTTTACAAGATATTGACTTTGTTTATTGTAATGCAGACAAACACAAGCATGGATTCTTTGAGTGTTTAAATACAAAATATATTTCTCATGTATTCACTCTTGTTCTCTTATCCATCCACTTAATGAGGATGTTGCTTTTTGTTTATAAACTTGTTCTGAGCAACCAATCAGATTCCACAACAATTTAGTTTCAGTTTGTCTTTGGGTATGTGTGCATGTGTGTGTGCTCATGCTCACAAGGTATCCCGCGTGCGAGTAAGCCAGCAGCAGCAAGAGTAAAACGAACGCAATGCTAACAATCTCCCACACTGATCTCCTCAGAGTCCTGCCAAACACGGCCCACTCCCTCAGAAACCGTAGCTGATGAGCTGCCTATAGAAAAAAGGACGTGGGAATGGGAAGGACGAAATAAAATTAAATGTACGTACCACTCTGGTGAACATTTATAGATCAGCGTGTAGTGTAGTGTAGTGTCTGAGTTTTCACCTTCAGCACCAAAAGGAAGAGCAGCATGGCGTTGAGCTGAATCAGAACCTGGCTTTGTTGCCCCAGGGGAAAGAAGTTAATAAATGATTCCCGCTGATGAAGTAGTGAGGCCCAGAGGTGAGACGCAAGGGCAGAGCGACTGAGATGGAGGGCAGAGACACAGACCGCCAGCAGAAGAGTGACAATGCCCACCAGATTCCACACTCGCAGGAAGTAGCCCCACCCCTGCCTGAGGGTGGACACACCTTCCCGCACGGAGAAGTAAACAATCAAGATCATCAGGATGAGCTAAGAGAGGGAAAGAAATTGAGGAATGGAACATTAGTTTGTTTATTTGAAGGAGGCTTAGAGGCAGTGACTGATGGCTACCGGTACAACAGAGGGACATTGTGATTGATGGTTACTGTGAGGAACAGTAGTAATGGACAATAGAAGAATGCGATTGGATGAAAGGCAGAAATTGAGGGTTACTCGGTGGAACAGAAGAGAGTTGGCAATTAACAGTTAATGTGAGGAACCTAGGGACAGACAGAGATTGACGGCTACAGTGAGGAACAGAGGGGAGACAGAGATAGATGATTACAATAAGGAAGAGAGAGAGAGAGATGCAGATTGGTGATTACTGCGAGGAACTAAAGGTAGAAGGCAATTGATGGTTACCGGGAGGACCAGAAGGGAGGCACAGATTGACAGTTAACATGAGGAGCACAGGGGAGATGGTGAATGGCAGTTAGGATAAGGAATAGAAGAGAGACGGGAGCAGATGGGAGACTGCGATTGGCAGTTACAGTGAAGAACTGAGGGGAAGACAGTAACTGACAGTTACCACAAGGAAGAGAAGTGAGGTGGGGACTGATGGATCTGTGAGGAGCAGAGGGGAGATGGCAACTGACTGTTAGTATGAGGAACAGAGGAGAGAAGGCCATTGAAGGGTCTGTGTAAGCACAGACCATAAACTTGGGAGTGGACCAAAATGGCCAGTCCAAGATGACCCTCGAAAGCAAGTAAGACGACCAATAGGAATTGATCAATGACTGAAAGACTGGATGAAAGTTGTCTGTTATTCTCATCTGCTTACATTTGTGCATTCTAAAACTGAATCTTATCAAACAGCCATCAATCCAAAAAGATTCAGACCCAAAAACTGTCGGTCATGTGGAATAATGGATAAATTTGTTCCTGACTTGTTCTGAGCAACCAATCAGATTCCACAACAGTTTAGTTTCAGTTTTTGAGGTTGGTTCCAAAGGATGTTTACCGTGAGGAACAGCGGGAGGTCCATGCCATGTTGAAGGGTCTGCAGGCTGCAGGTCTTCAGGTCGATGCTGGACTGAGTGCGTTCAGAGACGGGGAACTCCAACAAGAAGGAGAAGATGGCCAGCAGGTCTGTGTTTGTGTTATAGAGAGAGAACTCCACGAAAAGAGCCCTCGTCCTGAAAAACCACACACACACACACACTGAAAAAAGTAGCTCTGTATGTACTTTTAAAGGAGTTTGTGTGATTTTCCATGTGATTACTGCAATAAATTTTACAGTGATGAGATTTAAATTGCTTTTTCTCTTTAAACAACATTAAAATGTGATTGTGCGTGTATTTTAATGGCGCCTAAAGACGTTTGCACTCAACATTCTGCCTGTTTTCATTTGGGTTAAAGTATTGGTACCTCTGGCTCTGTGTGTGTGTGTGTGTGTGTGTGTGTGTGTGTGTGTGTGTGTGTGTACACTTACAGTGGATCCAGCCACTGGTGTTTATGTAGTTGTTCTATGAGGGCTCTAGATTCTTCCATCTTCCTGCTGAGCTCCTGTACAAACCCACCACTGTTGTACACGGACACCTGACCCCAGTGCCACGCTCTGTACACACACAAGACAAAAACATTAGGTATACACCAGAGCTGAAGACTTTGTGTGTGTGTGTGTGTGTGTGTGTGTGTGTGTCTCCGTGTGTACACTCTTACCCGTTGCTCTGAGACACACTGTGGCTCCAGTTCATTGCCAGTCCTGAACCTGACTCTGCCCATCCTGCTGGTCCACACCCAAACCAGGAAGCTGCTGGAAAATAGCCACTTGTAGGGCAGGCTGAAGGGCAGAGGGGATACAGAGAGATAGACAAGTCATGCAATGTCACACTTGGTATTGGACACACACACACACACACGCTTGTTTATCTATTCAGAAGCAAAACTCGATTTCGCTCCTAAATCTCGTTGAGTCACAGCTGAAGGTGACAATAACCATTACTTCTGCCTCACACACACAAACACTACATCCATAAAGGCAAAATAAGATTCTCAGCTCCCTGTGTGTACACTCGCAATGAAGAGAACACGCGCACACACGCACACACGCACACACACACGCACACACACACGTACACACGGGCGAATGCAATATGTGAGTTTCATTCCTGTTATAGTGATGGAGTTATTTACTGTTTGCTCCTTCCATATATTTGTGTGTGAATAAGTTTTTATATCTCGGTAGGGACCGAATAGGATTATCTGACAGTTCTGACCTTGTGGGGACGTTAGTTTGGTCCCCAGAAGGAAAACAGCTTTATTACAAAACCTGCAGCTTTTATTTAAAGAGCCAAAAGATTTACTTTTAATTACTGAGCTTAAGGTTACGTTTGGGTGTAGCATAACATTAACTAGCTACGTTGATAATTGTCAATGAAAGGTCCTCACAAGGATAGGATGACAAACGTGTGTGTGTGTGTGTGTGTGTGTGTGTGTGTGTGTGTTGTTCTGATGCATTTTACATAATAAAAGTAGTTTCAGTAAGTAAGTAAATAAATAAATAAATAAACCTTACATCTCTCTCTCTCTTACCTGGCTGGGATCTCTGCTGTCGGAGGCGGGGCTTCCCCAGCAGCAGGCTACCCGTCCCCTCCATAAGGGCGGCGCCATCCAGCAACCGTGGCAACAGGAAATCGGACAGCCACACCCAAACATCTTCTCGTCTAGACACAAAAGTATGATAGTGCGGTCAGTTGGAAGAGGAATATCCAAAAAAATAGCGACTGTCTGCCTTTTATATTTTGGTTTTGTTTTTAGGTATGCTGATAAATTCTTTTCGAACGGTGCGCAATTTTTTTGTCACGTTTGATGTTCATATTGCTTAAGATTTTAATGTATTGTTTCTTTAATTTTTTTTGTTTGTCATCTAGAAGGTGCTACATTTCTATCGGAAGACCACACAATGCTTTCATGTTCGCCTTTGTGCCACTATGAAACAGGAAGTACCGTAACAATTTGAGCCAATCAGGTTACTCGCTGCTCGCCCCAGGAGCGTTACTATTTTTACGTATTTTGCATTCGTACTCGAGTTCGCTGGAGCTCCTGAGACCTGAGACAGAAAATTCTAAATAAAATGTGTTATTGTGTGAGTGTGTGTGTGTGTGTGTGTGTGTGTGTGTGTGTGTGTGTGTGTTAGTGTGTATAAATACCTGCTGATGTTGCTGAAGCGCCGTGTGTGTAGGTGGTTCTCTAGCTGAGTGTGCAGTCTCAGTTGGTGAGCGTCTTTGGTTGAGTCGGCGTAGTTCAGCAGCAGGACGACGAGCAGGAAGAGCATGTAGAGGAGAAAACCCTACACACACACACACACACACACACACACACACACACACACACACACACACACCATCATCACTGAGCACAACATACTGTACATCACTACATCACTGTACTCACACAACAATAAATGTACCACTACATGATTACTGAATGCGTATTTAAGTAGTTATACAATGCAAAGCCAATAAAAATATACAGCTTAAAGCGGCAGTATGTAAATCTTTTGGTGAAATATTAACGAGTAGCGTTCCTGAGTCAGTTTCTTTGCTCACTCTGAGTGACAATATTGCGCTTATTTATTTATGGTTTAATTATAATTTTTAATATTCATCAATTATGCATTTAATGCCATAAAAGTTGTACATGATAAATGCATATTAACCTGCTACTCGCAATTATCATACCCTGAAATCTCCCAGTTACATACTGCTGCTTTAAACTGATCGGGTAGGTGATCGTAGCTAATATCAATCCAAACTGTTGTGTGAGAAAACTTTATGTGGAGATAAACTGATACGAGTTTTTTTTTTTTTTTGGTGGTTTGTAATTATTAAATATTAAATATTATAGATGAATATTTATGTGCATAAATATTTGTCATCCCATTTAGCATTGTTGAATTTAGAAGTTTTATATTTTGGAAAATAAAATAAATTATAAAGTAAATAATCATCATCATCATCATCAAGAACAGTAATAATAATAATAATAATAATTATTATTATTATTATTACTATTATTAATATTTAGGGGGTACGTGTGGAAAGTACATGTGTGTGTGTGTGTGTGTGTGTGTGTGTGTGTGTGTGTGTGTGTGTGTGTGTTCACACCTTGAGCATGCGGTGCAGCAGGCGGACTTTGCGCGCCTCCTCTCGGGCCTGTGACAGGGCAAAGCCTTGAGGAGGCCGGACTCTGGGCACACGCTGGATCACTCGCTCCACCCGAGGGCAATCCACCAACACATCGTCCTCCTCCGGTCTCAGACGGGCCACCAGCAGCCCGAGATACACACCCTCTACCAACACCTACACCCACATCCACACAAGAGCTGTTTACAGTCTGTTCTGTGTGTTTACCGTTATTGAGCCACTGACTGAAGATGTCTGAGCCTGTCTTTGTGTGTGTGTGTGTGTGTGTGTGTGTGTGTGTGTGTGTGTGTGTGTGTGTGAGAGTGACCTTTAGAGGCTCCAGGATGCAGAACGACATCAGAAAGCTGATGATACAGGAAATGAGCCACATCAGAGCCACGCCTTCGCTGAAGCTCCGCCCCAGCCATATTGACAGGCTACTGGACAGGATTAGCCCCGCCCAGCTCCCCCAGAGAGCGACCAATCCACAGAGTGGAGGAAATGGCCTTGGCTTACACACGTCTGTCACTACTGAGAGAGAGGGAGAGAGAGAAAGAGAGAAAAATAATGCTTCTTCACTCAGTCACCCAGCAGAGAAGGTGGACTCAAGCAGAAATCGATAATTATATGCTTTAAATGTAAAATATGCAAATGATATGCAAATGATTTCTGACCTTGTAGCTCAGCAAACTGTACTTTACAGGTGTGTGTGTGTGTGTGTGTGCACCTGTTCGAGAGGTGAACGCAGTTTTAGGTGGATCCCGGCGCACGGCTGCAGGAACAGGTTCACTCATCTTCTGGAGCAGAATCACCTCTGTCTTATCCCCAAATATACTGGAGCTGCAACACACACACACACACACACACACACACACACACACACACACCGGTGGAATGATGAGATAAGAGAGATGTGGTGATTAGGGGTGACATGTTACGGGTCATGAGTGAGGAATGACACTCACAGGTCGCCCATGTCGCTGTCAGTCTGAGAGAGCAGCTGTCCGTCAGCCAGGATCCGCTTCAGGAGATCCTCATCTGTCAATCACATGCAGGAACCAATCAGGAAAAAGGGCAGGACATTTGATCAGCCCACTCACAATCCTCCAAATTGGTAAAGATAGGCTATAGACAGCACAGCTTTATTTAGTGAAGTGAAGTGACTTTGTGGCCAAGTGTGGTGACCCATACTTGGAATTTGTGCTCTGCATTTAACCCATC
>CM074970.1:14318932-14333402 GCA_037577455.1 Pangasius macronema
CCCCCATCTCGATTGATGGCTCGGTCATCACATCCGGCCAATCGGCATCCGGAACGCTCCACCTTCACCGAGAGAGAGAAAAACGGGTGAAAAATCATGACAGCTTCTCTCTTACACTTTTACTTGCAGTTATTTCTGACTCTGAACAGCTCATAGTGTGTGCACATTCTCTCTCTCTCACACACACACACACACACACACACACACACCACCACCACCAATCAGACATAATCAGGCACTCATTCCATCACATAATAACCTGACTCAGTTTCACACTTCAATTCTCTGTGATGGCAATAATGATGATGATGATGATAATGATGGTGATGATGATGATGATGATGAATACGTGTCTGAATACCTTTCATTCAGCACTAAAATCTGCCAATCATCATGACTGTCGCCATGGAAACAAACGGCTTACCTTTTGGAGGAAGGAGAAGGGAGGTCGACGTTGGTCTCCTCTGAGTACGTCTGCAGAAGAAACAAAGTGAATGAAGTGAAAGGTCACTGCAGCGGCACAACAAACCCAACTCACGGCACATCACATCAACAACACACTTCACACCTCACACCTCACACAACACACTTCACACTTCACACTTCACACTTCACCATGTTGGTTCTGGCCCAAGGGCTCAGAAGTGCAGCGAAACCCAGATTACATTTCCTCCACCAGCTTTGGTGAGTGCTTTATATATATATATATATATATATATATATATATATATATATATATATATATACACACACACACACATAAGAGGCCATTCCTCCTTCACTGAGACTGAGGGACACAGAGGCCACGCCTCCTTTACTGAGACTGACAGACACAGAGGCCACGCCTCCTTCACTAACACTGACAATCGCATGCAGAGGCCACGCCTCCTTCCATCTCACCTCTGTGATTCCATTGAAAATGAGGAACGAGCTTCCAGTGAGAGAGTTATCAAGGAAGTCATCGATTTCCAGAGACTCCTGGTCTACCTGAGAAGGGAGCTGCTCCACTAAGACCTGACACACACACACACACACACACACACACACACACACACACAGGTGGAATGATGAGATAAGAGAGATGAGGTGATTAGGGGTGACATGTTACAGGTCATGAGTGAGGAGTGTGTGTGTGTGTGTGTGTGTGTGTGTGTGTGTGTGTGTGTGTGTGAGAGAGAGAGAGAGAGAGAGAGAGAGAGAGAGAGAGAGAGAGACTTACCTTGCTGCGACTGAGTCTGAAGAGACAGAAGATGAGCAGGTAAATAGGATACACCACCAGGCAGCTGACCACTCCCACTCCCACGACCTCTGCGTTCAGAGACACCTGCTCTGATACGGGAACAAAGCTGGAGCACACACACACACACACACACACACACACACAGTTATTATTGCTTTATATTCACTTATATCAGCCTCATTGATTCTCCACTACATTCTTATGAATTAAAATACCTAAATCTTTATAATGCATTATAAGATTTAATTCTCACTTACTGTAACAAGACAAAAATATGATTCAATCTCATACTGTATTATAATCACTTGTAACACCTCATCAGTTCCACCTTTAAATTCACAATAACCGTATTACACATCATAATCCCTCAAAAACACCACATTAATGCCAGGTTTAATTTTTCAGCATATACTGTATTATAGTGCTTAAAACATTTCAATAGGTCTACCTTTAAATTCATAATAAACCTTATATTGTTTTATAATTATATGTTATAATTGTATATATAATTATAAGTGTAAGATTGCTGTGTGTGAGAAAGAGAGAGGGAGAGAGGGAGAGAGAGAGAGGGAGAGAGAGATGGAGAGAGAGAGAGAGAGAGATGGAGAGAGAGGGAGAGAGAGAGGGAGAGAGAGAGAGAGAGAGAGAGAGAGAGGGAGAGAGAGAGAGGGAGAGAGAGAGAGAGAGATAAGGGCGTGGCTGTACCTGTTGCCGTACGTGACTGTGGCATACCAGACGGTGTTTGCAAGCATGATGAGGTGAAGCAGAGCAGAGCAGCACGTCGCCCTCTGCAGGCGGGTGAAGGGACTGCGTGGGGGTCGTTCCCATAGTGACAGCCACATGTGACTATCACACACCGCCCTCTGGAGCTCCCAGGTGAGGAGGCGGGGCCAGCGTCGAAGCTCCACCTCCTCTGCAAGGGCAAAAGGTAAAGGAAGAAAAAGTCGTGTGTAATATCAAGCCAAAGATTATTAACTTATGCAAACAATGGATGAGAGTGAATAACATTCATTATGTAAATTAATTATGCAAATAACATCATGTTTATTCATATTATCTACAAATTAGTGTAATTAGTCGGCGTGATATATATACGGTTGAGCCAATCATTTGGAAAACTGTTTGATTAAAAGAAGGCTCTCAGATGGGCGTGGCTTTACCTGAAGGCTCTGCCTCTATCTCCACCCTGCCGTCTGTCTTCTCATTGTCCACAGAGAGCCACTCCTCCACCAGGAAGAAATACGAGCTTCCTGTCTGCAAATCCTTCACCAGCACATACTGCAGCAACCAGGCCGGAGAGAGACCTGACAGACAGCGAGAGAGAGAGAGAGAGAGAGAGAGAGAGAGAGAGAATGAATGAGAGAACAACAGAGAGAGAGAGACAGAGTGAAAGAGAGAAAGAGAGAGTGAGTGAATGAGAGAAAGACAAAGAGACAGAGGGAGTGAGAGACAGAGACAGAGGAAGTGAGAGACAGGGAGTGAGAGAGAGAGAGACAGAGAGCAATAGAGGAGAAAGACAGTGAATGAGAAAACAATGGAGAGTGAGAGAGAGAGTGAGTAAATGAGAGAAAGACAAAGAGACAGAGGGAGTGAGAGAGAGACAGAGAAAGTGAGAGACAGAGAGAGAAAGAGAGAGACAGACAGGGATTGAGAGACAGAGAGAGAGAGACAGAGAGAAATAAAGGAGAAAGACAGTGAATGAGAGAACAATGGAGAGAGAGAGTGAGTGAATGAGAGAGAGAGAGTGAGAGAGAGAGAGTGAGTGAATGAGAGAGACAGAGAGACAGACAGGGAGTGAGAGAGAGAGAGAGAGTGAGAGAGAAAGAGAGAGTGAGTGAATGAGAGAGACAGAGAGACAGACAGTACGTATATATAAATATATGTAACGTGTAATATACACAGCCGGAGTCGGACTCGTACCTTTGTTGTCATGCCATACTCGGATTTTGAGCAGGTTTCCGAGGCTGGAGTCAGTGGCGATGTGGAAAATGTCCAAACTGTTGCGTGTGAAAGCTCCAACTCGGTCCAGGTGACGGTGTCCGCTGCGGCCCTCGCTGCCATGGAGACTGACACCAACGTGGGCGGTGGTGCCTGAAATGGAGCTCTTATTACTGTCAGAGGTCAAGGTGTAAGAACAGAGCAGGGATCCACGAGTTTTCCGCTGACGGACGTAGCTATGCAAGAATCAAACTATGCCGAGTGCAGAGTAAACCCTCGTGCACCTGTAAGGAGCAGAACGACCTGACCTTTAAGCCCCGCCCCCTCACCTGCTCCTCGCGCCCAGCCGGTCTTGACCTGGATCTCGTATTTGTAGAGTCCGTCTTTCCCACACAGCGGCACCACGGAGGCCCGTCTCAGATCCAACTGGTCCAGTTTCCTGAGCACGGCGGCGGCTACGGCGTAACACAGCAAACACACCACACACACCAGCAGCACCACCAGACTGCGGCTGATCGGCGCGTCCTGCGACACATTACACACAGCAGTGCCACAATGCGAAGGTTTAACATACAACTATTCTATTTTATGATTTCCAAACCCTTTGGCCAAAAGACTTTCACACTGACAGAGGAAAAAATATCTACAGTAACAAGTGAACACACTTTATTATTATTATTATTATTATTATTTAATAAAAGTAATATTACAGGTAAGTAATTCATTTCCAGCAGTCTCTTATTGGCTGAATCCCAAATCATGTTCTACTGGGCATCTAGTGCACTACGAAGCTCCTTCCTTATGTTACACCCAGTGTAACGAGCGTACTGTATATATACTGTAATAATCTCTGTAATATTCCTTAAACCAAAATATCCCAAAATATTTTTTTAAAACATTTATTTCAGATAGCATAAGAAACACAAAATTCACCTTAATGAAAAAAAAAATTGAAAAAAAAAAAAAATTGAAAAAAAATTTCTTACTTAAGAAAGTGACCCAATTTCCATCTTATGTGATCTATGTGACAACGCGAATGTTTATTACAGTCATGAATATTCGCCACTCACGTGCACGGTGAAGCTGACGGCATGCAGCGGGACGAACAGGCTGGCGCCGAACAGCGTGAGGTGGCGTGTGCTGCACACGGCTTGTCCTGCACTGGTCTCCGGCAGAGGAACCATCCCGTCCGTTTGCCACGCCTTCCCCAGTTCACTGAAGTACTGACAGAGCACCATGAACACGCCCACCTCCACGCGGATCCGAACCGGCCAATCGGGAGCGCAGCCTGCTGACACGTTGATGAAATGATCCTGTGTGGTGTCGTACAATCTACAAAGACACGACGCAGTGATTACACCGAGCCAATGCGACACACAGATTGACAAAAGAAGGATTTGTGTCGAAAAAACATCCGAGTCAAGTGACGAAGATCACACATCAAACATTAAAACCAAACTCGCACTAGTGTAGCGTCACACTGAATACGCATAACTACACTAAGTACTATAGACTTGTCATAAATGTTCATGACAATGACGAAGATGACGTTAGTCAGAGTCTGATGTACGTCAGTACGGAAAGTGTCATAACAACTTTGTCAACAAAAATCTATGTCACTTATGTCAACGTTTTGAAAGTAGTCCTTGGAACACCTTTTTCTCAGTGGTCATGAGCTTAAGTAGGTGTCATATAGCCTTATGAACACTTTATGAACACTATCTGTAGTGTAAAGTAAAGTGTTACCAACTCTTACTATTTTAAAGGAATGAAGCTCTATAAGCACTGCCTTTAAGTAGTGTTACAAAATTCTGCCACTATAAAAGCAGAGCTTATGTGTGTTATATAGCCTTATGAACACAGTATATACCAAATCCTGTTACTTTAAAGGCAGGACTTATGCAGGTGAGACGTAGGTTTATGAGCACCCCATTTAAATAAAGTTTGTGCACCATAGCTATAGGCTGTATTACGTGTTCTCTTACAGCGGAGACAGGAAGAAGGTGTAGAGCTGGTGGTCGAGGCCCTGCCCCTCCACCATGCTGAGTGTGATGCGCTTCCTGTCTGTGCTGGTGTACTCATTAGGCTTATTAGAGGTGTGCAGGTAAGCCATGATTGATGGGTCTGACTCTTCTGCATCTGGAGAACCTGGAAATATAGAGGAACACACACACACACACACACACACACACACACACACACACACACACACACACAAATGTAACACATTTTAAAGGAAATAATCTGCATGAGCAGAAACGCTTGGAAAGGCAATTGAGGGAAAAGTGCATCTAATTTTTAACCAGATATGGAGAAAAAACAACCTGAGAGAAATAAAGGACATTAAAGCTAAATCTCCATTATCATTTTACACACACACACACACACACACACACACACACACACACACACACACACACACACACACAGGGTCCACTGACATGCTAGACAATTTAAAAAGGCCAAAAATAAAAGCTCAGAAGCTGGAAAGTGGAAAGTAATCAGCTGCTGTTATTACCAACGCACTTCACAGCTCAGCACGGCTTTTCCTCAGTGAGAGCTGATTTACTCTGTGTCATGCTGTTACAGGAAAATAATCAACAACAGGGTGGTGTGATGAAGCCGAGTTACTCTTACCACCCTGAAGTGAATCATTTTCAGATAACAGCCAAGTGTTTTATTCCTCTTATACCACAGCATAAGAGGAATTTAAGATTTGCCAACGATTACAGATTTTAATTTACTAAAGAATGACATCATACGTAGTGGAAGGTCCACAAAAACAAGTTAGTTCCTGTTCTCGCTTATGTTATAGCAGCTATAAACAGTCGTTAAGAGGGAGTGAACTTCTGCCCCCTGGGGTCCAGGGTGTAAAATTACCTTCCAATATGGTAAAGTTGAGTTGGACGTAGACTCCAGCTTGTCGGTTGTTGTTCCCTGTGCTCACTTTGACGATCACCGAACCGCACCTGCTCACATTCACCGCCCCAGCCGGATCCAGCCTCACCCCGGTGCTGTTTCTGTCCAGTCCCGCTGTGGTGCCATTGTTCAGCGCGACTGTGATGGCCTGGTTCTCGTCTAAGTCAGCGATAGGGATCTGGGAGCCGTTGACAGTGTGGAACTCCATGGACGCCACCTCAGTGGATACGGTGTAGTTGGGGACGTAGTTAAATGGGAACGGGTTGGGCTCCACCTGGAAGAGCAGCTGCACGATGCCCTTGCTGGTGCCCCCGCTGGTGCTCAGGCTGCTGCCCAGGCTGGAGTTGAAAGCGCGTGGGATGGAGAAGCGGCGGCACTCGGGGGCGTCGCTCGACCCGTAGCACAGCAGGCTGAGCGGGTCGGCGCGTTTCCCTGCGGCAGCTATCTCGGCTCCACGCACGATCAGCGGCTCCTCGTTCAGCACGCGAGACAGCATCAGGATACGCATGAGCTCTGAGGACAGGGTGTAGGCTTTAGCGGCAACGAGCAAGGGGTGGGGCTGATCCATCAGCGGTGACTGCAGAGACTGCAGGGAGACCGTACCACGTTCCTCAGACTCCTCCTGCGGCGATGACGCTGCCTCGCTCACCTGGTGGATCAGATCCCCTGCAGAACAGGATCATACTATTTCACTTTCTCACTTACGTTTCCTTTTCCCCCCTTCTTTTTACCCCAATTTGGTCACCTGTCATTTCCCACCCTCCAGCCAGCTGCGCCATCATACCCTAGCATAGTTTGTGATTCTAAAGTGCTATAAACCCATGAGCAACCTGTATGCTGCTATTACAACTGCTCACATTACAACTGCTGTCCCTGTGTCTTAAGACATTTTGCGTCACCATTGTAATGACAGTCATAATGTGCACCACTTTGTAAAAATGAAGCAGATGGTGTGTTTAAAGAGATTTGGATTTCTCCGTGTCACCCGTGTAACTCACCCATTATGTCGAGGATGTTGTCTGCGATCTCTGTGGGAGTCACGATGCCCTGCTTGGTGTCCGTCTTTAGGATGTCCAGCATCGACTCCAGTTTATTCAGCGTGCTGTTCTGACACTCCTCACACACAAATTCCCGGCTAACAGCCTACACACACACATTGTTATAAGTAAATACAGGACCTCACTTTTCTTTATTTCACGGGCAATCTAGTTATTCCTTTCATAATTAGGGGGCCAAGCGCCGAAGGTGCGTAGGAACCCTATTATTATTCTACCTTTTCTTCTACTTCTACTTCTTCTTCTGGCTAGGGTGTCTATGGCAGCCCATAGACCTGTCTGTTAAAAAGTGGTGAAATTTGGCACACTGATTGGTGAGGGTCTAAGGAACATTCTAACATTCAACATTCCCATGATTCCCCAGGGTAAGCTGAAGTGAATGCTCATCAGCGTCTGAATTTCAAGAGCACTTCCTGTTTGCCAATTGATTTTTGATATTTTACATAGTTTTCCATATTTAATATACTTGAATTCCTTTGCCTAAAGTTATGGTTTTTCTTTCCTGCGATTGTAATTTTAGTGCATCTGTGAATGTGCTTGGCCCCCAAAAATGCTGTGTGTGTGTGTGTGTGTGTGTGTGTGTGTGTGTAAATTAATTCAACATAAATGCAAGAAATGACATTGCAATTTCATGATTGTCAAATTCATGAGCAGATTAATAAATAAATAATAGATAAATTGTGTGTGTGTGTGTGTGTGTGTGTGTGTGTGTGTCTCACCGTGCACTGGGCGAGGGCAGCCGTGGTCTGCTGGATGTCACTGACGGTATTGAGGTCCAATGATGTCAAAGCTCGGGTGATGTTTCCTCTCACATTCACTCTGTACTGCCTCTCCTGCTTCGACACACTGCTCCCGTGCTGCACACCCTGCTCATACTGCACACACACACACACACACACACACACACACATCTAAGGACATATACACCAAATATACACCCATACATAAAAACGTGCGTATGCAAACTGAACACACAAAGCAAAATAAACTGATATAAAAAATTTAAATCATCAAAAAACTGGGAAAACTTTGATCTTACAAAATCTCACACACACACAGAGAGAGAAGACTTTTGAGACAAGACTTTTGATGTTTCCCTGCACTAGGAAACATATAGAAAACCTGTTTTCTCCAAACTCAACTACATTAAACATCTAAATATCCATCAATACACTTACACTGGAACAATAAAGGTATGAAAACTAGTTAAACATGAGAGAAAGCATTTCAAAGCTAATAGCTATTACAAATCTACTTATACAACAACTGCATGTCGCCACCGGCTTGCTCATAAGGGATAAATTCACACTGATAAATTTAAGTATTTATAATATACATTTTGTTAATCCNTTTCTGTAAAGCTGCTTTGCGACAATGTCCATTGTTAAAAGCGCTATACAAATAAAACTGAACTGAACTGAACTGCATGTGTGGTTCTTCCCCAGACTATTACAACACAAACACACAGTTGTACAGAGCGTCTCTGTGTGCTGTAGCTTTACAGTTTCCCTTCACTGGCACTAAGAGGCCCAAACCTGCTCCAGCATGACGATGCCCCTGTGCACAAAGCGAGCTCCATGAAGACATGGTGTGTGANCAAATCCCCACAGCCACGCTCCAACATCTAGTGGAAAGCTTCCCAGAAGAGTGGAGCTCATTATAACAGCAAAGGGGGAACAAACCAATATTAATGCCCATGGGTTTGGAATGGGATGCTCCATACTCAGGTGTACACATACTTCCAGTCATATAGTGTAGCTCCGGTTATTTTAGGCTTTCCTGATAAAACACACAAACTCAAACTCCTCTCTCTGAAATGACCAATTAGTGCAGATTACACAGATGTCCAGCCATTATAAGTCAGTTTGGAGTACATTTGCTTTTTTCAGTGCAGAGAAACATCAAGGATATTGTCTGTGGTCATCAGTAGGAGTGTTATGGTTTGACATTTTCCAAATCTTCACTTGTCTAAAACTATCATGGTATTAATCAAACCATTTAAAAACACACAAGCTGGCAGGCTTTTTCAGCTTTTCTGCAATTTGCCTCTGGATTCTGGCAAATACTCTGCAGATGTGATGGATAGAGACCAGGGTAAAAACACTACGCTTATCTTTAATATATGGTTGTATGGAAAGATGGACAGATTATCGGAAGAGTCTGACCCCGTTGAGCACAGTGATGAGGGCGAGGGAGAGCTCGCGGACGCGCTGAGAGTCGCCCTGTTTCAGCAGCTCGTTCAGAGTGGTGTCCGTCAACACACTCAGCCAGTGAGCCAGACTGCTGAATCCACCAGGGACCTGCGGCAACATCACCGTCATCGGCCTAATACACAAAACACACACAAACACAGGTATTACTGCACATGTGGAGTTTCAGATTAGGGATTTGGAACACAGCCCAGCATCAGCGGTGAACCAAACTATACTAACACAAATAAAAAATAACGAGGGCTGGAAAGAGAACGCAGGTGGATTGGGACACAGCCTAAATACATGACTTACAGGACCCACAGGGGGATCATCATTTTTTTTTTTTTTGGCATAGGTTTTCGAAGGAGACAGTTGGTGAAAGGAGAAGACATCAACATCAAAGCTTGTCAAAGTTTTCACTGTGATTGCAATCGAGCTCTCAGCTAGCAGGGAGCTCTGAAAATTACAAACGGCTCCTTTAAAATAAAGTGTGAGGTCACGTGAAGGATCTCGGGTTCAATAGCCATGAGCCCAAGGCCCAAGAGAATTTTGAAGAGAAAAACAAGAGCATGAAAATTTGATTAAATAAACAAGATTTGCCAATAAAGAGTGGCTGTATTTAATAAGTAGCTAGATTAGTCTCAGAAATTTTGAAAGCATGTGAATTGGGATGCCGTCCAAAGCAACGACTCACTTGTTGAGGGCGACGATGGCCGCCCCCTGGTGGTCCTCCACCGTGATGGTGACTGAGACCCTGTACTGGGTGGAGTGTAATCCAGGTGGAAGGAAAGTGGAATGTTCCGGACTGGTTCCTTTATACACGCAAAAATCGTCGCAGTAGGATTTAAAGCAACGCATCACCAGCAGACTGTAGACCAGCGGAGACTCGGTCTCGTCCATATCAGTGTAGCCTAAAGGACACCAGAGACCAGAACAGGACAAACATGATGATATGCATCTCTGCAAAATGTCCTCTAAATGTCCTTATGGACTTATTTGTCACTAGTCACACCTGGGAGTCTCTCCATCTGATTCACCCCTACATTTACCTGACTTCGATCCACATGTTCTTGCTCCACCTGTCTTCCCTGTCCATCAAACTGTCTTCAGTCCATGTTTCACCTGATATGCCATCACACATTCTTGCTCCGTCTGTCTCACCTACTCATCTAACTGTCTACACACATCCGTGCTTCACCTGTCCATCTTCCCGTCTTCGGTTCACAAATTCTTGCTCCATCTGTCTCATCTGTCCAGCTACCCTATCACTGTGTCACAAGTTACACCTCTCTTACCTGTCCATCTACCTGTCTTCAGTCCACGGCTCACCTGATATGACATCACACTTTCTTGCTTTACCTGTCTCACCTGTCCAGCTACCTGTGTTCAGTCCATGTCTTACCTGTCACTGTGTCACACGTTCTTGCTCCACACGTCTTACCTGTCCATCTACCTGTCTTCATTCCACATGTTCTTACTCCACCTCTCTCACCTGTGCATTTGAAGTGTACTCTCTCCAGCAGCGTGAACACCTCTGGCCCCTCGCCGTCTGACCACAGCGAACATGACCCCCCGGCCGGTGGCAGGTTGGGGTGGAGCTCGATGTTGGCCACGCCCTCCTGCTCCATGCTGTCATCGGTGACATGCAAACTGAACACGTATGATTCCCTGTCCCGCAGTGCCCCCTTCCTCAACACAAGGTCCAGGCTGTTCTGACCTGTTGTTGTGGTGATCAGGTCCAGAACCAGTGGCTCATTGTGACGGTTTACTGCCGTCCAGTGCTAGCAAAAACACACAGAAAGCACACGTGGCATCGGGTTTAGAGTGCGCTAGCAGACAGTCAGTCAGTCAGCTGCAGTCCTGACAGTGTGCCGGCGAGAGCAAAGATGCCCAAAGTTGATTAATTTTCCATAACGGCAACTCTGCCAGTAGCGCAGCTGCAAATCACAGGTTTAAGGAATTTTTTTAAAATGTTGTGTTATTTAACAAAGAAAAATGTCTGATGATCAAAATACCAAGGTTTTCTGTAAGTCGACATTTATATAGGGAAGGAGTCTCCAGTGTCATCACCTTCTAACAGTTTTTTAAATTTTTCAGCATCATGACAAGCAGCTCTTTTGTCATATTTTTAAATGGTGATAGAACGACAATTTATAGCTGCTATAACATAAGTGATAACAGGAACTACTTTTGCCGACAATCCACAACATTAAATGTAGCTATAAATGGATAAATGGGGCATGTGGTTATAGGAAAATAATCACCTTCAGGCTGGTAATAATAACTCTGCTCCTTCACTCCATACCACAGTTGATTAGTTTCCTCTATCAGCACATCGCTGAATGTTTTATTCCTTATATAACACGGCTAACCTCTGTGCCATGTGGAATATATCACATCATAACAATGACATCACTCCCTGCTCTGTCTCGGGTTTTCCTTGCCGGTTTCATTCCAGAGCCGTGATGTAACTTGCTAAAGGAAACATTTGGAGAAGTAGGAGATGTAGAAGAATGTTCCGAAGGGGGCGAAACATGACTGATCTCCTTCTCCCATGACCTAATCTCTGTGTCTCTGTCTTTTTAAGAATCTTTTTCATCAGTGTGAGGCTTAAAGGTGACTCACAGAGACCAAATACAGACTTCACACCTGTCACTGGACTGGTGAGGTCATAGCACTATTCCCAGCATTCCCTCGGGATATCTGCTATAAGGTTCAGAGTTACATGAGGTCATTGTAATGAACGTTAGAGCCCGGAGGTTCCTTAAGGCAGATTTGATCCGTGTGACTTGAATTTTGAATGTTACAGCTTTCTATAAGTACTTTCTATAAGCCAATTTCTGCTAGCTATGGGAAGTTGTGTTAGCAATACTTATTATAACATTACCGTAAGTACCAGAATAGAAAGCGTACCAAAAAAAAACACAAACAAATATTTACTACAATCAGGTTATAGTCTATAACATACAGTATTCTTTGCTAGGCTAGTAAGATTGAGAACATTCTAGCGTGGAAAAAAAGCATTTCTTATAATCTGAAAAATACAGTAATAGGTTTGTGGACTAAGAGGTGGACGACTGTCACACGTTCTTGCTCCACCTGTCCATCTACCGGTCTTCAGTCCACGTCTCACCTGTTGTTGTGTTGTGACGTCACATCTAAGTATGTATAAACTTCTATAGCAAACGTCCGTGTTGCAAACACAGATGTGCCGTGTTAGCAATACGTCCCATAACATTACCGTAAGTACTGCAGGTGATAGCCTACCGTAACAACATTAACAAATGTGTTTCTTACAATTAGGCTACTGAGAAAATTGTAATATAACTTATATACATTGAAGAACATGCTACCTGGTGAGAAGCATGTCTTATAGTCCAAAAAATACGGTAATTGGTGAATGATGGAATAGAATGATGTTTTAAAAATATTGCTGCTGATACTTCTACTAAACCAATCATTACAAAATACTGATTTGTTTGACGTTCTTAAGAGGTAACTGGACTTGTATTTAACAATTTAATTGTCTTTCTGTGCTGCAAACCTGTTATAATATACAGCCTAAATATTACATGAACTGACGCAGCATCTAAAACTAAAATGACTTAAAATGGCTGGATGTGTTTACACTGATCATCCTAAGGCACGAAACTCCCGAGGATGTTTGCTATGAGCAGTCACGTTAATAGTCAGAATGAATCAGTAAGACAGGAAATATTGATCTTTCACAGAGCTGGAGAAGGAAAAAAGAGACTGCCGGTGAGATTCACAAACAGTGGGAGATTAGAGGCGAGGGGAATAAAAGTCCATTTTATGTCGCGTTCAAAAAATATCACTGATCTTTCATTGAAACTTTTTGGACTTTTTGACCGAGTAAAAAGAAAACAGCCCACTTTAAAGTTCTTTCATCCTGTTGAAGAAAAGGGGATATGAACCTTTGTGTTTAAGTGTGTGTGTGTTTAACTTCCACAGTCCACAGTACTGGTGTCACTGTTGGAGTTAATGAGGTGCCCCTTACCCCTCTGTAAGAACCCTGACAGTTGCTGCAGCTCCCCGCCAGGTAGACATAGGAGTTCTGGCTGACCTCATAACCAGACTGAGCTTTACACGACACACACTCCAGAGAGACGATGGGGATGCGACCGCTCTTCACCAACACCTGGGCAAAAAACAAAGTGGCAGATATAGTCGCTTTCATCACTATAATTGCCTTCGCATAATTCTTTAATTTCTGCCTCATTGAAGTTGCTATGGCATTAGTGCTGCAAGAACAGCGAGTAAAGGAAAAACCAGATTGAACCAGACGGACAGAAACACTAGGCAGATGTAACTAAATGTCAAAGAGCACTTAAGACAGATAAAGGAACCGTAGAGTGCGTCAGTGCAGCATATAATGCTACATCACCTCTAAAACCAAGAATAAGAACAGAAATAATACACTGATGGGCAGACAAAAACGGCGGGTTCTTTATGGGTTCACTAGATAATTGATCTCCTAAAATGTTTTTCTTGGAACACTTTCTAACCAGGAATGCAGAAACAATGTGCTGAAAGATGAATTGTAGGCCCTTCTCTGATTACGCCCACACCCCGCTCTGATTGCATTTCACTCTAGCACGACTGCAACGCAGTGATGAAAGTGACATCCGCATTAGATTCACTTCAGCCCATAAAGTCGGGCAAATCCCTTACAGATCGTTTTTCACTCACGGGTTCAAGCAATGTAAGAGCAAAGCAATAAAGGTTTTGCTTTTCAGTATAGAACGTTTCCTGCAAGTCACTACTGAAAAGCAGAATCGCGTGTCGGCTGTATTTCGTGTCTTTCTCAACGACACGACTGCATTTCACTCTGCCACTGAATCTTCTCCCTAAACATGATAGACATAAATACTTTACTGTTTAGTGAAAATTAAAAGAGGACTACATTTTCACTTAATGGCTGCTACCAGAAAACATTACCGTGGGGAAATAAAATAAAACTAAATCTGGACCATTCATGTGCTGCCTCTTATATTTGCAAGAACACCACTGAAGAGACTTGTGAAGTCTTCAGAGTGAAGTGAAGTGACTTTGTGGCCAAGTGTGGTGACCCATACTCGGAATTTGTGCTCTGCATTTAACCCATC